>JAFBJY010001215.1:0-29728 GCA_016801885.1 Toxotes chatareus | reverse complement strand
CTCCATCACATCACATGATGGAACACAGTTATCTGACTCCTCCTCCTGGGTTTCAGCATCATCAATAAGAATAAAATAAACCAATAAAGTCCAGATGGAGAGGTGGAGGAGGGTGGAGGAGTCTCAGTGTGTCTGCAGAGACTGTGTAGAAGGACAGAGCAGCAGCATGAGTGCAGTCCAGATACACTGATGATTCTCTTCAGATCCAGAGGAACACACAGGGGATGATGGTGGACTTGACAGTGGGAGCTGTTCTCAGAGCAGTTCAGACTGCAGCACTGAGAGTCTTCTCTCCACTTCTTCTGGTTCCTCTAGCAGTCACTGCTGGATGGAAGCTCCACCTCTCACTCTACCTCCCGTAACATGGACCAATCAGACCTTCTCTACACACAAGCTGCTGCTGTCCCAACCTCTCTGGATTCATCAGGACACAGCTCGCCCTCTCATCAGCACACACTGCGTCTCTCTTCCACTCTCTCCTTTAGAAAGATCTGTACCTCCATCTGTTGAGAGAAGAAGACAGACAACAGAGGTGATAAATCAGTGTTTACAGAGACTCACTTCATCAGCTGTCAGTCACTGATGCAGCACATCCAGTATAAAGAGCAGCAGGGACTTCAGTCCTGTTCAGAGCAGAGAAGTGGAGCAGCTGTGTGTGTAGCAGCTTCCTCTCAGCTCTCATGTTAACGATATTGGAGTGAAGACACTGAGCTGGAAGCTCACACACCTGCCAGAGATTCTCTTTAGCATCAAGTCTGGTTTACTCAGAACATTTCACTCCAAATACAGTGGAAATAAACTGCTGAGTCCATGAAGCTTCATTTACTGCACAAACAGTTTAGTGATGGATTCACTGCTGTTACATGTCAACTCATGTTCCATTTTAAAGAAGAGTCTCTCGTGTGTTGATGAACATCTGATCTGCTTCTGAAATATCAGCTGACAAATAAACACGGAGGGCTGTCACTGAAAGTATCTGGACAGATGGACACATACACGAATGTGATCACTGGACTTCAGCAGAGGTTCTGCTCCTGTATCAGACCACATGCTGACAAAATGTCATGATGCTTCTCTGAAATCAGAGGCCAGTGATTTGCAGGCTGCAGTCAGACTGATCTCAGAGCTGTGACAAAGATCAAACTCATCAATTCTTTAGTGTTGGAAATGAGACAAATAAACAGTTTCAGATCTGGATTTGATATGCTACGACACTTTGATGAATGAGAGACCCTCAATCTCTACACATCTTGTGAGGGCTGTCAGCTGTAATTCAGCTCTGCTTCCTGTAGACATGAACACAACAACAACAGTCGTCTTCACATCAACTCAAACACCACCATCAAGCATCCAGGCTTGTGGCTGATCTGATTCGCTGACTGCTGTCTGTCTCTACTTTTCTGTCCAATCCTGAAGCCTGTCACCCAGCTTCTCCCTCTCCACAGCTTCTTATGAGGAAAGCAACACACAAGAGAAGGTTGGAGGTTTACAGGAGACACTGGATCTTTGCTTTGATACTTAACTGTGCTTAGGACAATACTAATGAAAGCAGCATGGACTGACTCCAACCCTCCTACTGACCTCCAGGAGTCTGCAGTCTACAGTCTGGACTCTGCACAAGATCAGACAGATCCTTCACTCCTGAATCCTTGCAGCTTTCGTTGTTGACACTCAGGTCCAGAGTGTCTCAGATGGGAGGGAGTTGGACTTCAGAGCTGAGGCCAGAGAAGCACAGCTGATCTCTGACAAACTGGCACCTCCAATCTGAATAAAGAATAAATCATGTGGGATAAAAATCATTTCTGACTAGAAATGAAGTGAAACTGAAGGAATAATTCTTAGTCTGAGAGAAAGTTAAAGTCACAATAATAAGGAACAACTTAACTATTTCAAATCTCATTCATTCATTCATTAGAGATGAATGGATTCAAGTTCTAGATGAAGATAAACCACAGGTTCAGTTGTGGATTAAAGATATACAAAGATCTACAACAGTAACAGACAGATAAACTGACCTCAGAGTCTCCAGTCTACAGTGTGGACTCTGCAGAAAATACACAGCAGCTTCACTCCTGAATCCTGCAGCTTGTTAAGCTGCTGACACTCAGGTCCAAGTGTCTCTCAGATGGGAGGGGTTGGACTTCAGAGCTGAGGAGCCAGAGAAGCACAGCTGATCTCTGACAAACTGCAGCACCTCAATCCTGAATAAAGAATAAATCATAATGGATAAAATAATTTCTAATCCAATCAGATATGTCCTAATCAATGAGCTTTCACTGTTTATAAAATATGATTTAATTGAAAGCTTTGGAAAAAAGTAAGCAAGCAGAAAATACATAAAATTTAATAGTACTACTACGAATTACAGTCATTATTTGTTGGTGTCTTCCCAAACACCTGTAGCAACACTTTACAATACAACAGGGAAAACAAACAAACAGTGAAGAACTGACATTAGTCCTGACGCTCATTGAAATGAACTTGAGGAAAGAGAAGAGTTTTTCTTCATCAAGTGTTTTTCAATTGATTTGTACAAATATTAGTTCTGAGGATCTTCTGTATGTATTGTTGTGATCAAAATGGACTTTGAAACAACTCACACTGGACATTTTCTACACTTCATTTAGAAACATTAGTCTGCTGACTGTGACAAATACTTGTGTGTGTGAGTTCTGAAGAGAAGGTTTCATTGAAAGTCAACAGACATTATTCATGACAACTGACTGAAATGAAGTGAAACTGAAGGAATAATTCTTAGTCTGAGAGAAGAAAAAGTCACAATATGGGTCAACAACTATTTCTAAATCTCATTCATTCATTCCCAAGATGAATGGATCTAAGTTCTGGATGAAGATAAACCAGGTTCAGTTGTGGATTAAAGATATAAGATCTTACAACAGTAACAGACAGTGAACTGACCTCAGAGTCTCCAGTCTACAGTGTGGACTCTGCAGAAACCACACACAGTAGCTTCCTCCCTGAATCCTGCAGCTTGTTGTTGACACTCAGGTCCAGGTGTCTCAGATGGGAGGAGTTGGACTTCCAGAGCTGAGGCCAGAGTAGCACAGCTGATCTCTGACAAACTGTGGGACTCAATCTGAATAAAGAATAAATCATGCGGATAGAAATCATTTCCTAATCCAATGCTCCTGCTTCTTCTTTTTGCATTTTGAAGCTTTACTTATAACTCTTGTTATGGATCCACCAAAGCACAAAAATCAGAATACTTTAGTAATTTTTCTCCTGGTCTTTGAAATGAACTTCTAAAGAGAAAGAAGAGTTTTCTTCTTCAAGTGTTTTTCAATTGATTTGTGTACAAATATTAGTTGTAAATAATATTAGTAGGATACTTCTGTGGTTATTGTTGTGATAAAAATGGACTTTCTTTGAACAACTCACACTGGACATTTTACTACACTTAATTTAGAAAATATTAGTCTGCTGACTTCTTGACAAATAATAAGTGTAATGAGTTCTGAAGGTTTCAATGAAGTCTGCAGACATTATTCATGACAACCTGGATCTGGTGGTTTTGAGTCTTTGGAAGGAGTTCTGCCACTAATCAATATTTTATCCAGTTTAAAACCACTTTTTATTCCTCAGGTTTTAGACTCTGGTGGTTTAACAAATCTGTTTAAAATGGGTCAAGGGCCCCTTTTTTTTTTTTAAAATTTGAAAAAATTGACAATTCAAAATTTCCCACCTGAAAAAAGGAAAACATTTTAAGTTTTTTCCTTTGCTTATTTCTTCATTGGGGATTCGGCATCGAACTTTTTTTTTTTCCCTTCTTTGATAATTAAAAAAATTTTTTCCCCCTTTTCTCCCAGGTTTAATTTAAATTCCCTTTAAAGGTCTCTTTTAAAAGTTAAAAAATAATTAAAAAACTCATAGTAAAATATTTAAAAAATTCTCCCCAAAAATTTTTTTTAAATTTAGAAATTAACTTTTATGGGGGAAATACTGTTTTAAACCTAAGTTTCCCCTATCCCTTTTTCCTTTTTTTTTTTTTTGTTTTTTTAAAAATTTTTAATGGGGCCCCTTTTTTGTCAACCCTCAAATTTTTCTCGAAAAAATTTCCTCCTTTAAAAACCAAAAAATAATTATTTTTTAAAGTAAATTTTAGGTTTTTTAATATTAAATTTTTCCCCCCTGATTTTAAAAAAATTTATCTTTTCGGCCCAATAAATCTTTAAAAATTTTCCGTTTAAAGACCTCATTTTTGGGTATAAAAAAAAAAAAAAAAAAAAAAAAAACAAAAAAAAAATTTTTAAACACTTACAACAGTTTTGGTTACCCATTTTTTGTTTAACCTACGGGCCTTTCTTACTTTTTTTTTTTTTTTTATGTAATGAATTTACTAAAATTTTTTCTAAAAGTTTTTTTGGCCCCGCCCCCTTTAAAATTTTTTAAAACCTTTTACTTCCAAAATTATCAACCTTTAAAAATTTGGATTAAAGTTTATTTTTTCCATAAAAAATATGGGTTTTTTAAGTTTTTAGATATCAAGTTATAAAAAATTTTAAAAATAACAAACAAACCAAAACAAACAAAAAACCAAATATTTCATCAATCAGAGTCTTTTTAAAAATTAATTTTTTTTTATATCTGGAATTTTTTGGGTCGCTTTTTTTTAAAGAGAAATTGCTGCGGTTCTTTAGCAAATTAATTTTTTGGGTTTCCCCTTGGGAAAACTTTCCTTCACTCTTAAATTCTTTTGGGCTAAAAAACCCCCAAAAGAAACCATTACCCAAAAAATCTTGCCGGGGGTAAGCTTATGTTTATTAATTCAATCTATAAATTTTTTCCCCCAAATTTTGTTAACTTTTTTTCCCAAAAAAAAAACCCTTTTTTAAAAAATTTTTTAAAAAAAAATTTTTTAACCCTTTAAAAGAAAAAATTTGCGGGGTTTTTTTTATTGAAAATAAAACTTAAAAATTAAAAAAAATTTTTTGGGGCTCAATTCATTTTTTTTTTTTAAAAAAAGAGGAAAAAACTTTAAAGAAAAAAAGGGGGGGAAAAAAATTTGCTACTTCATTAAACTTTTGATTTTTTTTTTCCCAAGTTTTTTTTTCCCCTTTAGAATTTTTCTCATTTTGTATATTCACTCCCCTTGTTTCTTCCTTTACGAAAAAAGGCGAACCCTTTTGTAAAGGGGCCGTTTTTTTTAAAAAACAAAAAAACCCCCTTTAAGTTGTTTTAAGGGGGGGTTGGTTTTTTGGGGGGTTTTTAAAAATTTTTAAAAAAAAAAAAAAGGGCCCTTCTTTAAACGTTTTAAAAAATTTATTTTTTAAAATTTTAAGGGTTTGGTCATTTTACAGATTTTTTTTTAACCTATGACCCCTTTAGAACCCTTGTCTTCGGTGGGCCAATTAAACCTTCAAAAAAAGGGGTTTTTTCTTTAAAAAAAATTGGAAAATTTTTGAAAGGGAGGCTTGTTTTTTAGAAAAAACCAACCTCTTTAATTTTTTAAAAAGGGAAAAAATTTTTTCAATTCCCCAAATTTACTTTTTTTTTTTTATTTTTTTTTTTTTTTGTTTTTTTAAATTTTTAAAATTTCAATTTTCTTTTTCTTTTTTATTTTTTCCCAAAATTTTTTGATTTTTTTTAAACTACCTTTTTATTTTTGGAAATTTTTTTTTTTTAAAAAATTTTTTGTTTTTTAAATTTTTTTCCCCCCCTTTTTATTAAAGGGTTTTTATTTTTTTTTTTTTTTTTGAATTTTTATTGTTATTTGTGTTTTGTTTTTTTTTTGGGGGGACTAACACTTAACCTTTTTTGTTTATTTTTAAAATTTTAAAAAAAACATACTTCTGAATTGCGTAAATGAAGGATTTGAAATAATTTTCTAATTAATTAAAAAAGTCCTATGGACAAAACTTTACAATTCATTCATTATATTCAAGATAATGGATCTGTTTGTTTTGAAGGGATAAACCAGTCTGCTAATAAAGTTTATAAGTCTAAAACATAACCAGTAACTGATTTAAAGAGTCTAAAGGGAAAACAGTTGGTCTTCAGTCAGAGACAAGTTCACCATGAATTCACTTGTTAGGTCAGGTGGGTGCCCAAATACAGGACGGGAGTGAGACAGGGAATATTTCACAGTTCTGGAAGGTTACGCTCTCATCTGAGTTCACTGAAGAAAAACCAAAAACCTTTTGTTGAAAGGCATTCAACTTAACCTGCTCTGAACACAAGAAAACCTAACAGCCTGCATTAAAACATGAAACATCAAAAAATTTGTTGAGTGAAAAGAAAATTCAATCCTTACCCACCTACAACCAATTTAAGGATTCACTTGAGACATCCTTGGGTTGTTTCAATCCTTTCTTGTTTATCTAACAAGTTGGACATACATTAAAAATAGACATTCATAATAAACAGAATCATCACAAACCGATAATACAGTTAGAGCGTTCAGATTAACAAAAATAATAATATACTAGCAATACTCAAAGGGTTTCATAATATTAATTAATGATTTTCCTCATTGATTGCCAAGGTTTTTAACATCAACTGATAAATCTTACACATATTTTTTCTTTTACTGATGTAAAAACATTTAAAGCTGAAACTTTCCTTAATATAATCCATTATAAATTCAGATTCAATTTGATGAAACTCAGAGCTAAAGAGATGATGAAATTAAAGAGGAATTTATTTTCCCTCCTGCTGAATAAAATAGCAGAGTCTTTATATAATGATGTTAAACCAACTATCTATTACCACAGAGCTTTTTAGAGGTTTGACAACGGGTGCATTAAAGGGATCCTCTGAAGAGAGTATTTCTTCAGGTCAACACGCCAGATCTTTTCTGATGACAGTAAGATAAAGACCAGAGCTGACCATTGAGCAGGAGACAGTTTATCGTGAGAGACGCCTGAATTCAGGACTGTTGGATCTCCCCACTAGAGAACATCATTCAGTTATTCAGACAGTGGAACAGGTTGATGCTTTGCTCTGCAGAGGAGTCTCTTCAATCTTCTTCTTGATGTACTGGACTGTTTGCTGATTGTCTATGAGCCACTTCCTGTCTTTTCAGCAGACCTTAGGGGGAGTCTGATTGTCTGAAGTGAAAGACCCAGGAGGAAGCGAAGAACAAGTCCAGGTGCCCATTTGGACTCTGAAAGGCCTTGTCCACAGCCCTCGGTAGAGCTGTGTTGGATAGGTTGTCTCTGGACAGTTGAGACCAGTTGGAGTTGATTGTTCTTCTGACAGCAGATTGACCCCAGAGTTGATGAAGGTCAGATGGACATGAAGAACCAGAAACCCCTGAAGACTCAGATGGCAAGCAAACACCTTGTCCTGGTACAGTCCTCTCCTCTTTAAAGACCTGTGTGAACACTCCTGAGCACTGGGCTGCTCTGATATCGATCCCACACTCTGTCAGGTCTGATTCATAGCGCATCAGTTCCTTTCTGCAGCTGCTCAAAAGCCAGTTTTCCCAGAGACTCAATCATCTTCCTGGTCTCGGGACTCCAGTGGGATCTGTCTCAGCTCCTCCCATCATCTGATGTTCTTCAGTTTGGACTGAACCACCAGGAAGGGGATGTACATCTCAGTCAGGGTCTTGGGCAGCCCTCCTCCCTCTCTGGTTTCAACACTCCTCCAGAACTAGCAGTGATCAGAGAAGCCCGGATGTGGGCTGATATGGGGGCCCTTGGAAGTCTTGATGGGAGATGACCCTTTCTGGCCTGCTCCTCCTCTCTGAACCTTTTCCTGAAGTACTCCTCCTTCTGTGGGTCAGTGAACCTCGACCTCTGTCACCATGTCAACACATGAGGAGGGATCTGATTGGCTGCTGCAGGTGTTGGTTACCCAGAGCAGCAGAGGCAGTTTCCCCTGTGAGGTTTGTCAGCAGCACATCCACTGAGGTGGACTCTGTAACATCAGTCAGGATCTCAGTGTTGTGGAAGTCCGAGGAAGTCGAACCATCCAGACCCAAAGATAACAGAACCTGGCCCTTTCTTCAAACCTGCAGAGTCCTGCTTCTTTGGTTTCAGAAAAGTGATAACAATTTCCCACCTGTGAACTTTCTTTTTCCCAGCACATTCAGCCTCTGAACGTGAAGGGAAATGAAGTGTAGTCCTGGTTGACTGTTTCAGCCCAGTCCAGAGTCAACTTCTGTGTTAAGACTGTTTTCCCATGCCACCCACCCTTTTGTCATCACTGTTCTGATTGGTCCATCTTTCCGGGTGAGTTTTAAAAGATGTCTTTTTGTCTGATGCTTGTTTCTGGTCTGGCTGGTTCCCTGGATGCTGTTTAAATCTGTCTGACCTCATGTTCATCATACCTCTCAGTCCCTCCCCTGTGATGTAGAGCTCTGTAGATCTGATTCAGAAGGTTGGGGTTTCCCTGCTTTAAAATCCTAAAACAAACACGGGAGCTTCTTCTTCAGGTAGATTTAAGTTCAGTTGACAAACTGGAGCAACATGTCCTGAATGACAAACAAGAAACAACATCAGTGACTGATTCAAAAAAAGAAAACATGACATTTCATCCCCCAAAAACGTAATAAACATTTTCCTCCTTTCTTGAGATGTAATGTCCCATTTGTCCATCATGTTGAATCTTTAGAAAATCCCCCTTACTGCTGTGCAGACAGTCACCAGCTCCTCCTGCTTCATTCTCCTCAGGAAGTTCCCCTGTGATCTTCAAAAGCCTTCTCTGCTCCTCCTCTGCTCTTCATCCTCACCGTTCAACACCTCATCCCCCCTCTGACTCTCTGAGCATTCTGGGTAATCTGGACTCAAAACCCTCCTGGATCTTCTTCACCCCTTCTTCACAAAGTGACAATGTTCTCCAGCAGCTGGAACAGAAAACTATGAATGACACAATCAAAGTAAACCATGGAGCCAAACATCAGATCCATGTTGGACACACTGACAATCCACTGCTCTAAAAGTGCAGAGGGATTATTGTCACAAACAGATGTCAAAGTATTGTTGTCTATGTACAGACCATAAATATGGAGTCCAGGTGTTTGATGCTGCTGGGCAGACGGAGCACTGGAACCTTGACCCTCCTGGTCCACTCGGGAGGAATCATGGAAATTAGCTCAATTATGTTTGCAGCATCTTGACGCTTTGCTTTGTACAAAACAACAGCTTTTTATGTTCTGTGGTGACTGTCCTGATTAAACAAACACTACTGTGCTGGACATTCTAAAATGGGGAAACAAGAGTCAGTTCGTACCTCATGACCTAAAAGTCATCACAACAATCCACCTTTAAATGATGAGTTTGGACTCCCCTGGGTTTGACAAAGTCTCACCTCTGCTCAGGACATTTTAAACACTGGAACTGGATAGTTGAGTTACAGGAGTTTTAGTTCTGATCTGAATGACACATATAAGAACATAAGTGCTTTTCTTGAAAAGAAAAACATCAACTTATATATACTGTGTATATATATATATATATATTTTTTTTTTTTTTTCATTTCTGCATTCATGAAGCCTGGAGACAAAACACAATCACTTCATCTTTCATAGAAGACCAGTTATACAGGGCAGCTCTCGTTCATTTTAAACTCGCTGCAGCTCACTTTTTTGCAGCAGGGGGAGGCTGCCCTTGAAATCAATGGGACCCATTGACCTGTCACTCTTCATGGACACACAGCTGGGCTCCAGGTACGGGAAAGTCTTGTCCCCGATGGATCCTGGTGGACACAGAGTTAGGACCATCAGGGACATGGGGACAGGACAACATGTCTATTATTCATACAGTTTCTCAAGTAAAGAAGAAAACATGTAGTCAGCTGCAGCTCACTTCTTTGCAGCAGAGGGAGGCTGTCCTTGAAATCATGGGGCCCACCCTTTGGGACCTGTCACCTTCAGGGGACACACAGCTGGGCTCAGGAGGAAAGTCTTGTCTCCGATGGATCCTGGTGGACACAGAGATTAGGACCATCAGGGACATGGGGACAGGACAACATATTTTTTTCATACAGTCCCCTAGTGAAAAGAAGAAACTGTGTCAGCTGCGCTCACTTTTTGACAGAGGGAGGCTGTCTTTGAAATTCATGGAGTGAGCTTTGACCTTTCACTCTTCTTTGGACACAGCTGGGCCAGGTCCATGTTCAGGTCCAGGCCAGAGGTCGGTGTGCTGCTGCTCGGGCCCTTCAACAAACACACAGGCTTTGAGTGTGAATAATGATGGTGCAGTGATGGAGTGCTGAGCTCTGACATGGTGAAGAGTCATGGACAGTTAGAGATCCTCATCTCACCTCTCAGCTTTGGTCTGGATCTCATGGTCCCCAACAGATTTTTTTTAGGGGCTCCTCTCTGTCCCCCACACTGATTCATGATGCTGAATTAAATCCACGTCAGCTCCACACCTCTACCTTCATCTGGAGAGAAAAGACAAATCATTCATCTGCACATCAACTGAAATCATCCTCTCCATCATTTGTCCCAAAATATCAGCTGCCCTCCACTGATTGGCTCTTCTTTCCATCTTTCTATCTTTCAAAATGATTCAGAACACCATTTCATCCACTGACACACATATGGACTGAGATCCACTGATTTTATCTGACAGTCTGTTTGTCTGCAGTGTTTCTTGAAAATGACGATGAAACAAGCTGCAGGTGATTATTCCACAAAAACAACTGAGACTCAGTTCATTTCTCCTCAATTTTTTTCCCGGGGGCTTTTTGTTGGGGGCCTGACACTTCCTGCCTTTTCTAATAGTAAAGTCTGAACTATGAGCAGCAACAACAAATCCAAACCAACCAAACAGCAGAGAACAAATAGACATCAGTAAAAACAGCAAATATGTCCTGACAGACAGTTTTTCTGTTTGTACTGGCCCAAACCACAGAGATATAATCACCTATCAAGCAGCTGAGATGCTTATTGGAGAGTATTTATGGTTTGGGTCTTTATCATCTAATTCATCAGGTAGAGTTTGTTCTGATAGGACCAGGAGGCCTCTGACTTGTGGATGGAGTGTTAACTGTCTCTCGAAATCACATAGAGGCTAAAAAACCCTTCAGTCCCTCTGAGTTTCAGCCCCAGAGTTCATCTAATGACAGGGGAAGTCAGGCTGTTCTCCAGCCGCTGTCCGCCGAGCTCAGACGCATTTCGCGGCTCAGACTGCGGGAGCAGCGCTCAGGTCCGCCTCCTCCACAGGCTGATTCAGGCAGGAAAGCTGCCTTCAGTCAGCAGTAAGTGGAGCCACAGACTAACAAAATCCTGTTCAGCTACTGACCATCAGCTCACTCTGCTTCTACTCTGACTCCACCGTTTTACTGCAAATATCCACCAACATAGCGGAAAATGAATGAAGAGACACAAACCGCTGCGTCTCTTCGCGCCGCCATGTGAAATAACGGCCCTCTTCCTGCCTCATCTTTACAGTGACACCAGAGTCACACACAAACACCTCAACGCAGTTTAAAAAACAAAAATACAAAACACTAGAGCATCAGATAATTCAGGTAACTACAGGAAGTGTTAACGGTAAACATTAAAAAGTGGGGACATTTACCTTCAGACGGAGAAAATAATCCGCGCCACAAACTTCGGCCCAAAGTGAAAGTAAACTTTCAGCTACCGTGGAGTACAGTGATGGGAATTCGACTTTTTTAAGAGTCCGTTCTTATGGCTCGCTCACTAAGAAGAGCAGCTCTTTCGCTCACCAGATTTATTTGTTGTTAAATTAATTTATTACTAAAATAACGATTTAAATACTGTAAAATTAATTACCAATGTGCAAAACATACATTATACCCAAGTTTATTATTTATAGGGCCCTCAAACATTGATTATTATAGGAAATATGCTTTAAATATAATTTAATGGAGGCTGTCACTGTGAAAAATGGCAACAAAGGTGAAAAGGATATACCCAATAAAATGATGTTCATAGATGAGCTCTGGACTAACTTACAACAGGGGATGCACTGTAAAATAACAACAGTGCAATGAACTCAGAAAAAATAAAAAAGATGTACTGTAAAGGGGAAAGTTAGATGCACTGTTAAAAACACAACAACAGGGTGACAACGGAAAACATCACAAGGAAAGTGCTTCAGAAATAGGGTGATGCAGTGAAAAATGAAACCAAATGACAACATCAGCAGTAAAAGTACAAAGTATTATCAGCAGCCAGAGGATTCACTGTAAAACATGAAAAACAGGTGAAAACCAGGTATCACTGTAAAATGACAGATGAAGCTGAAAAGCTTTTAACATTTTTCCAGACTTTTAAACTTCACTGGTTTTTGTTTAGTCAAATTTCAGCTGTGGTTTTCATCTCAATTTTTATTAGTCTTTTTTTAAGTTGACATTTAAATTATAGAATCGAGGTTCCTTACAAGATGGTGCTGCAGGCAGCTGCTGTTCCCAAACGGCTCCCCCATCTTTTCTTATTGAAACCCTTTTTCTCTTGTTTTTTGCGTAAAGTTGTTAGATTTGTTTGGTGAGGTCAGTGTACAAAAACATTCTTACTGTCATAAATCATAAATAAAAGACACCCCACTAACAGTAGCAGCACAAGTAATGACAAAAGAAATATCTATAAGACCTAAAAAAAGAAGTCAAGTTCAAAATATAATAAATAACTACAATATTAAAATAATAGGGGCACAATAATCTATAAAACCTAATAAAAAAGTGCAAATTCAAGTATTAAAATGAAATAGCTAAGATACTAAAATACTAATACTAACAACAAAATAAAAAAAATAAAACTAATAAAAACAAAACTAACTGGTCATAGTCAAGTTCTAAAGTATTAAAGTAGGCAGCACTGGGATATGTGTGGTCTGGAATCTGGTTGTTCTAGTTCAATGTTCCCCCAAAGTTCAGGGGTTAAAAAAAGGCAGTTTGCTGGATGGGATGGGTCTGTTAAAATCTTTCTCCTTTTCTTTAGTCTGGTCTAAAGATTTCAGACAAAGATGTACCTTGTCCCATGATGCTGGCTGCAGCTGCACACCCGTTCAGCTGCCTTTTATCCTCTGCAGTCAGAAACGAGTGACCATGGCAAATTAATTTAGCAGCCATAGTGGATTCCTGTTAAATCAGAGCATCAGCCTCATATTCTGGGCCCCACTTTCCATGTAACTGAAACCCAGAGTAGTGAAAGTAGAGAGAGAGATGTGTGTCTGCAAAGTGAAAATGCACATCAGCATCAGCACGAACAGTTAAATCAGCTTGTTTTTGTAAAGGCTTCTTCTTTGTTTTGCTTCCTACAACTGTATATTTTTCTAGCATCATCTGTCATTGGAATCTGACTTAACCTGGCTGCATTTACAGGACTGGGTGAGCTGGCTTGAAACTACCAAAGGCCTGAGGTGGAAGGCTGATGCTTGACTCAGGGACAGTTGTGCTGGACTAAACGGACGCCCCACACCCATCCCAGCTAGAGAGCCACACACACACACACCAGACTCAAACAGACAAATGAGGACAAATAACCCACACAAGGTAGGTGGGATACACAGGACAAAAGGAAGGAGGAGGAACCCTGACCAACCCCTAACATCCTCTATTTTAGTAACAGTGTTCAATACATATTTGACACAACTGATATAAGGTGTGTCTACTCCAGTGTTTTAAAAGATCTGTGAAGAGTAGAAAGATAAAAAATATTCTCTTGTTTACCAACAACTTGTCTTTCTGTTTCATCTCATTTTTTTCCTGGTAACAACTGCTTTAGTGTGTGTGTGTGTGTGTGTGTGCCAAATTAACAAAAACAAATCATCTGAACAAAACATCCCACAAAAAAAAAAACTTCTAAACTAGACATTGACATGAGCTACCAGCATGTACTGACTTACTGAAAACCTTGGAGGTGATCTTGGACTTTCCTGTAGTTTCCTCTTGTCCTTGTAACAGCAGTAGCCTCCTCCCTTCCTTGTCAATACACTGTGCAGAAATATCTGAGTGCTTCTTTTTTCTTCCTAAATCATGAGCAAGTCCTGTCCAGTCCAACTGTTTCTGCTCCTGTTTGACTTCTGAACTTGTCTCTGGCTGTGTGTCCATTCACTGCAGCCTGTGACATCAGGCTGTAGAATGTTGATACATCAAGGCATCAAAGGACAAACGCCTTTGAGCACCGGAAAAGCGCTTATATAAATTTGATGTATTATTATTATTATTATTATTATTAAACACGCCACACACACACGCCACACACACACACACACACACACACACACACACACATATACATAGATGTTAAGCTTATTATTATTAAAAGTTACCTCATATGCTAAAAATGCAGAGTGTTTTTACTCACCAGGAGCTGAAGTGAAATCAAGTTCTCAATGTCAAACTCAGCACATGTACCAAATGATTTTCAGCAAGGCTTAACTGACACTACATCAATTCATGACACCCACGTGATCAACATGAGCAGACATGGAAACATCAAAGGCATCAAAGGACAAACACACACACACTCACACACACATACTGGTACTTATATCTTTGTGGAGGGACACTTGCTGGACATAATGCATTCCCTAGTCCTTACCCTAACCCCTAAATCAAAACCCAATTCTAACCCTGAAACCAAGTTCTTAACCCCTCAAAACAGCAACATGAACACAGAGAGATGGAAACACTGCAGAGCTGCTTTGATGGTTTAACAGGTAGAGATCATCAAATAATGGGATGACTTGATACCTTCATCTGCTCTATAAACACATGGAGGAAATCTCTCCCAAACACAAACTTCTAACCACAACGTGATTCAAGCAGGTAACAAAACACACTTGCATGTAAACCTCACACCAGCATAAAAATAAGTCATTGTTTTAGGATCTGAAGAAGAAGATCCAGGTGGATGAAGGAGAGACAGAAGACAGGAGCCCCACACATACAAGAGAGAGAGAGAGGAAATAAAAGAAATACAATTAAACACAAACTACATAAACAGATGAAGAATCACTCTTAAAAGTCATTGTAGTAAACAAAGAAAAAGTTTTGTTTCTGGACCCAGACTGAGAAAAATACCACAGTAACTGAAAAATAATGATGAAATAATGTTGGAGGGGAAAAAATGCTTCCTCCTTCCATCCAGCCTGGTTATTTTACAGCTTCTACCCCAGAACATGATGATATAAAAGTCAGCTTTAATCTCACCATCAGCTTCCCTACTTGATTCAGGGTGACAGGTAACTGTTATCTCAGTGTGATGCAGAGAAGAGACCAACATACAGCAAGACTCTGTGGATTTAAGGTCTAACAGCACAAGATAAGTTGAATCGAGATCTAAAAAAAACATGAGTCAAAATGATTCTCTGTGCAGCAGCTGATCTGTTGCAGAAACAACAACTAAAAACTGTTCTGTGGCAATGGAGAGATAGTGAATATCACTCTCACTTTCAATAAAGAGGAAGTACAGAAAATAATGTCTACTGCAAAGTCACAGGAAAACAGAGTGTGAGGAAGAGTACATTACTGTATTGATGAAAAACAAAGATCTGATGGATAAAAACTCTTCTCAAAGTTGAATGTAGGTGGTGCAAGCTAACAGAGAGCAGAGAGAGATGTGAAGAACCCTCTGAAACCAGGTCCTGGAGTCCTTGAAGGAGGACTTTATTATGGACTGACAGGAGACAGAAAGACACTCTTACACTCATTTCTACCAGCAGTCAGCAGACAAACACTCATGAGAGCACCCTTTACACCTCACTCTGACAAAAGAGACACAGGCCCAGTTCCAGCCTCTGCACAGCTCTGAAGGACAAACACTGCTGTGACTGTATTTAAGAGGCAAACATACTGTGATTCACATTAACAACTGACAATCATATCACTGATAAAACATTAAATTCAATACCTAATTAAAAAGCCAAGTAGGAGAACACTGTTTCTTTTACAGGCTGTTGGTATAAGATTTGAAGGAGAACAATGATTGAGACCTTAGTGAGATTAGTTTCTATCGTGAACTCATTATCAAGTCTATCAAGGATGAAGCAGCTGCTTTGTATTTTCCTTTAGCTACAGTTTTTGGCCACAATCCCAGTTGTCAGCTTAAAGCACAGACTCATCACTCTGCCTCCACAAAGGCTCTAATCTAGTCACACACTGCTTCACAGTCAAAGAGAGAGAACAAATAAACAAAACAATAAGAACAGCAGATAAAATACAAGAGAGAGCAGATAGAACAAGTTAGTAAATAGAAAATACCACGTTACTCAAAACCTGTCTGAACAGATGGATTTGTATCTGCTTTTTAGAAAGAGCCCACAGAGTCCACACACCTCAGACTTACTGGGAGATTATTCCAAAGTTTAGGGCTGCAAACTGGGAAAGCACAATCTTCCTAGTCTTAAAACTGTCTGAGGCATTTAGGGAAAATCTGACCAAAAAGATCAGCTCTGGTGTGGGGTGCAGACAGGTATACTGTGGAGCCTGAATGTAACAGTCACTTCTGCACAATGAATCTTCAGGATGGTTTAGGAATTTAATTTAAGTGCCCTTATACAGGACAGTGATACACCTGGATGTGTTTCATCCAAAATAAAAATACTATTCAACTAATCTGTATGTCGCCAGGGGTCTGAAGACCCAAACCCCCAATAGTGTGAGCTGCCCCTGAATGTGAATTCAGTGTTAAAGAGAGAAAACAGATTTCCATTGTGTTGGTTGTAGTCACATCGTCAAGATATGAATGGTCCTAACTAAACTTTGCTGGAAAAGTAAAAAGTGTTTTCACTTTACGCACAGCAAATGAAGTTGTTGATCCTATTGGCGCGAGGAGATGAGATAGATGATAATAGGGGTTGAGAGAGGGAGGTGTCGATCATACAAAACCCAACTAAAGAAACAACCTACAAAAGCCAAGGAAAACACCACCTTTTGAATTTCCTTCCAAGGAAATAGTTTTAGTCACCCACCAACTCCCAAAGGCCCCGGTTTATTTACAACGGCAGAGACGGTTCCAGAGCAATAAATTTAATACTTTTATTTCAAAATAACTTCAGTATGTCTTTAAACATTATAAAACACATTCACACAGAGATAAATGCTATAAAACACCATTCACACACGGGGCGTGAGGGAAAAGGGGGGACCTATCAGAGCTGAGGCTTACCAGGGCTCCGAGGAAAGGGGGAGGATCCAAAATAAAAACACCCAAGCCACACCATGACAGCCAACACACACGCACACGTGGTTAAAGGAACCCAGGGAAGAGGAGGAACATGCACAGGAAGAGGGGAAACCAAGGCACCACGACCGCCACCACCTTCAGCTTCAGCCACTTGAAAAGGGACAGGAAATAAAATTATGGGGTCACTCCACGAAAAACAAATGACCAATAACTACAACAAAAAAAACAATAAATCAATCACATAAATTAATCAAAGCACTAAGAATATCAGTAACTAAACATAACATAAAAATTTTTTGTCACAAGCAAAAAAACTGTCAAGAAACAAAAAACAAATCCAACTGAATATCAGGGGTAATTGAATCACAAGGAAGCAAAAAATTAAACAAGAAAAGAAAAAGAAAAGAAAACAAACCAGCACAGGACCTAGTTAAACAGAATATTTAATAAACCAAATAACCTAACCTAACAGAAAAAAGCTATAAAGAAAAGAAATAATCAAAACAATAACTCAAAACCTATTTTAACTAAATGCAACAAAGGAAAAAGGGAGCATTAAAAAAGAGCAACCCACGGTATTCATTCAATTTTAAAAGTCCCGGCCAAGGCAAACAAACTGCCCACCCAATACTGCTAGGGTAGGAAAATTTGGGGCAGTTCCCTCGCACCGAGGGAGCAACACCGGGCTCAGCGAAAGCAGAACCGGCATTCAGCAAAACACTGAAGGTAGGAACAAGCAAAGACAGTATTTCTTCTCCGTCAGGACAAAGAGCTGGAAAATTTCGATCAGGCTACGTGTGATCACCTGAGGAAGAGAAGCTGAGCGTGTCCACTACAACAGTGGAGGCTAGCAGCAACCTCGAGCAGGAGAAAAGGGTCAAGATGCTAACACCCTTTATAGAGTGGGCCCCAGGTGGTTAGGCTAACGAGGACCGGGCAATGATAACTTCAATCAATATTCCTACCTTTCCCAGCTAACAGGAAAAGTTTGGTTTGCATATCAGTAACATAACACAGCTCTGGATATGGCTGTAACTGACAGTAAACATGACATAAGGTGATATCCCCAGTACAAACAAAAGCACAGGAGTGAACTAAACTCCAAACTGTAGAGACTGAGGAGGCGCAAAAATCCTGAAAGCTGAAACAGAGGACGCTTTTGAACGAGCTTTTTCTCAATCTTCAGATAGATACACAAGTTTAGCCACTGAAGACACACTAGAGAGGAAGGGATGTAAGAGTTAAGTTAAATGCCGGCTGTGTTACCAAGCGGTCACAGCAGCAGTGCAGCTTATCCCTACTACCCTGGAACATTGTGTCTCTCAGAATGCAGGTTACTTGTGGTTTAAACTCAATAGAGGATGGGAGGCAGAGCCCTCGATATCAGGCCCTACTGTGGAACCATCTATAGTTTGGTCTTAGGACCTCCATGTTTAAGAGGAGTTCAAACCTTCCTTTTGATGAACCCTTTTAGTCAGAGCAGTAAGGCTTTCTGAATGAGCCACTAGTTATGTTTTATAGGTCTCACTGCTGGAAGCTCACATGATGCACTGATTTCTGTCCTCTCTCCCTCTCCCATCTGTACACATTCATATCCCATTAATCTATTTATAACTTGCAGAGTCTGGATCTGTGGCTGCAGGCAAATACTGTTTCCAATGCAAGCCTTGGTGTTGATCTTCAAATAAATAAAAAGCTTGGGGGACTTGTTTCAACTATATAAGTCAGACTGCTGAAGCCTCATGTTTGCTTTTGAACTTTTGCCCCTTTTAAACAGACATGGACTGTTTTATGTCATCATTTGGGAGGATCCAAAGCAACAACACAAATGATTCCAATTTATATAAAAGCATGTGAAAAAATTTTAACATTTGAAGTTTAAAAGTAAACTTGAAAAAATAAACCTTTCCTTTAACACAAACCATAATGTAAAATTGACATAAAAAATTTACAGATACAATCAGCATAAATAAAATGAAATGTACTGAAACCTTGGCTGAAGTTTTTGTGATTAGACATCATGTCTTAAAAACCATCCCACGAACTGAAACACTGACATCAACTAAAAAGTTTTACTTACTGAAAACCCGAGGGTGATCTGGACTTTCCCTTTGTTCTCTGTCCTTGTAAAAGCAGTAGCCCCCCTTCCTTGTCAATAATTGTGCAGAAATATCTGAGTGCTTCTTTCTTCCTAAATCGAGGAAGCCTGTCAGTCCAACTGTTTCTGCCCTGTTTGACTTTGAAATTGTCTGGCTGTGTCCACCACTGCAGCCTGTGACATCAGACTTAGAATGTTGATACATCAAAGGCACAAAGGACAAAACCTCTCTCTCTCTCTCTCTCTCTCTCTCTCAAAACACACACACAGAAAATCTTAAATAAACCTTTTTAAACCCTCATATTAAAACCTAACTCAACAAAACATAACCCATACTAATGATATTCAATCTTCTCAAAATCCAAATGAATTACAAAATACACCAGGACCATTCAGCTGGGGTTTGGTGAATTCAGACCATGAAGAGCAGCTGGAAATGTACACAAAAACATGTACTAACACACAAAACAAATTCACAAAGTAACTAAAACTGGAGTCAGCAAAAAAGTGTAAAGAGTTACATTGTGAGTTTATTTTATAACTCTGACTACAGTTTGTAAAAAGGCACCCAGGCCGAGCTGAATTTTGGAGTTTATTCTGGTGGGATCTGGTTTAATCTGACCTGGAGTTCGACGCATTTTATCAGCATGAGCACCATGGAACGTCGTCCAAGGCCTGGTAAGGCATGATTTTATCAGGGAAAAAAAATTTTAAAAGCGTGATATTTGATGTTCTCACTTTATCACCACAAGTGCCCAATGATCGAACTTGATGGAAGTAATTGCTTTTACTCCATTATTTAGAGCAAGTAGCTCCCTAGCATTAGTTATTTAAATGTCTTAGTGCCATTGTGGAGCTGTAAACTTTCACCAAACGTTAATTCCGGCCATACCTCTGGGCGGGGATGTGTCTGAACGGTACGACAAACTGTTTGAAGTTCACAAATTAATGACGACGCGCATCTGAAGGTAATTAATACTGTTTGGAAATATCCTAAATTGCAAACGCATGTCGGTGTTTTAAGAGAATAATTTCCGGGTAACGGCGCAGACGCAGCTGAAAAGTCAGTTTTGGCTAGCATTAACAGTTGAGCTTATAACTTGTGTGCTGTTTTGAACAGCGGGGAGAAAGTATTTTTAAAAGTGTGTAGTTGGGATAAACTTTAATTCTGAACATTTATTCAGAATAACATTTTTTTAACAAACCAAATGTTTCAATAAAAGGGGGGAAAAGTCCTTAAACTGAAGAGGCTTGCTTTCAGATTTTTTCTCAGTGCAGGCCGTCAGATGTTTAGTATTAAAATAAAGATTAACTGTTGTAAGGTGGAGTTTTTATGGTATAGTCCCGCAGAAGTTTCTTATCCCCGAGACTCAACACTGAAAGCACAGATCAACCAGGGGGCAGAGGGATGAAGATGTTTCAAAGATCTTTTTTTTTCATCTAGTGATGATGGTAGGACATTTAAAATCTTTTTTTGCTGCACTTATATTTTAGAGATTTGTATCTTGACACAGACAAAATATGGATTGTAGAAGTGGATGATAAGAATTCCAAAAAACAGTATTTAATCAGTTCTATTAGTTTTAATGGTTGTCTGCATTTCAGACCTCCCATCCTACTGGAAGCATCTATGAACCTGGTGATCGTCAGATTGACAGAATATGTGACCCCCACTACTTTTGTAAGCAGAGTTATAGGTAAAAGTAATGTTTTGTCTTTTAGACAGGTAATATCCAGCCAGGTCTGTGATATAGTTTTAATGTGCTGGGCTTGTTTATTTCACTTTTTACTGTGTGTGTGATCTTTTAGATCTATGTCTCGCAAAGGTGTGAAGGTCTCCCCTCCAAGTCTGACAGAAAACACTGTCGTCTCAAGCACTAACAGAGACACAAGTGATTCTGGATGCCAGCTTTGATGGGACAGTGTCCTTTCAACCTGTAACAACAGATTTTAATCATTATTAATTAGAATAATTCTAAAAAAAACAAAAGTACAGGTACTGAAAATGTATTTGCTACAACATAGATCTATTTTAGTTGTAAATATGTTTATAATGTTTTTTTTTAGAATTTAAAATCTTACTTCAAACCAAGAGATGACTGATTAAAAAAGAGAAGAGACTGGGAAGTTTGAAAATTCCACCACAGTTACTGGTTAATATTACTGTGCTCAATGCATGGAAAAGAAGGAAAAAAGATATAAAAATTAGAGATTTTTTCTCACTGCAAAAGCTCAGTAAAGCAAAAAGAGTTTCATTTCCCTCTGGGTTGTCTTCTACTTTCCCATCTTGAAAGACCCATTCTAAAAGTAATATAAGGGTTTTCTCCTTGTTTGCATATAAGCACAAACAGTATTTGTTCTTGAGCGTTTTTTCTTTTGGGAAAACTTCATATATTCAAAGCAACAAAGGCCCCAACTTCCTTTCTTGAAGGCATGAAAAATCAGAACCCCCTCTTCATCCCAAGAGAGTGGAGTTAAGAACCACATCATCCAGAACATTGATGATCAGAATCAGAGATGAATGCATGGAAGCCATATTCTCCTTCACCAACAACTGATCCTGACTTTAGTTTTCCAGAAGATGAGAAAACCTTTTACTACCCAGCAGATTCTTCATGACCCAATGGGCACTATGTATTCACATGTTTCCATGTTTCTGGGATGTTCAGGACTTTAGTATTATATATATTTTTAACTAAAAATATTGGGTTTATTTTAAACATTGAAAATGTTGTTTTTTCTTTTATTTAGATTTTGCCAGACTTCTCACCTGATTTTGGGGCAGAGGTTGCTTCGGTTCCTTGAAAATGGAACAGCAGTTTAAAGATAAAGTTATCAAGAGGGAGGAACCTGAAAAAACGCTCTTAAAACAACAACTGGCTGCCCTGAATGAAGGATCTGACACTGCTGATGACAGGTAAGACATCAGAATAGTAATGCAGTTTTGAGTCGTCAACAGTCATCAGTTTATTGTTTTTATTGTCCCCCGAGTGGACAGCAACGGGTTCTCTTCTGGTGTGCCAAATTTTCACCCACAACCAGCTGGAAGGCCCCACAAAGATCAGCGCGAGAACAACGGACATCTGGTAAAATTTCAGAAGGTTTTTCAAAACTTCCAAATACCGGTAGATTTGCTGAGTTTATAAACACATTTTTAAACATTTCTTTTTCAGTCATCCCAAAGCCTTGAGGATCATCTCCTGACCATGAGGGAACCATCAGCCATATCTCTTGCCACAGAAACTTCAAGACCAGGTTTCACCTTTTATATTGTCTTGGACAAAAAACTTCTGTCATGTCAGTCAGTACATCCTTGGTGCTTTTTGATGAGCTGTTCAAGTCACATTTTGTTTTCCCGGGGGTATGATGACGCCTTCCAGCATTCCATTTTTGCAGAACAGAGTAAAAGATTTAAGCAAAGCTGTTAAAAAACCCTAAGTAGCTTATTTAGAAAATGTTGAGATGTCCCTTAAATTCATCCTTTGGGTTCATGTTGCTTTTTTTCAGGAACCTCAAATGAATTCATGCCATGTATCCAGGTAAAAGTCTCTAGTTATTGTGGATTCAGACATCTCATTAAGGACACAGCTCCATTGTAACCAAGGGGTTTTCTAAAAAGATCCCTTTCAACAACGGCACAGAGACAGTAAACAATTCTCAGTCTGTAACTGATGAAATACTTCATCTCATTTCAAATACTGAAGCAAACTTCAGGTTCTACTCAATAACAAAGAGTTGTGTTCATGTTTCCAGCTTTTGGGGAGAGGAACCAAATCTGTAATTCTTATACAACTGAAAATTTAGAGGAACTGTCAAGCCAGGTTATCAACAGCTATCCTGGGGAATGCCTGCCTTAAAAAACAGTTGAGTCTGGTCAGTTAAAATGTTCCAGTTGAAACACTGGATTTTTCAAAGATATAACGCATCTCTTCACCTTGATTGTAAAGCCACGCCTGTCCACAGTGGTGAAATGCTGTGGAGCTGAAATATCGTGTTGGGCTTTTTGTGCACTGGTACTGATGAAAACATGAACCATTGTTCAGCAAAATACATCAATCATTTACAAAGTGTTTTTTTTTGATTGAGATGAAACTTGTTTCCATGATCACTTCCATGCTTTCCAAGTGAGTGACACTACAAGATAAACTGATTCTAAAGGGGAGAGATTAAGATATTTCAATGGTTTGATGATCAGATGTCATATGGTTGTGATTCCAATGTTATGCTTATCAGACAGTTTCATAATCTGTTTCTAATCTAAAGTGGTAGTACCTCGTTACACAATGCACACAGAGAAATGTGCTGTTTTTATACATTTGAACATTTATTATGCAGTAAATTTTGTTTAAGTGTTTTTTACAACTTACTAATGTTTTTCATTGGCATTTCTGCTGCCTGTGTGCTTAATTTTAAGTTTTAAGACAGCAATTAATTCAAAGTGTCAATTGGAATTTATCACAGAAATTTAAACAAATGATTTAGAGATGGAACATTAACATAGTAATTGTTAGAAATGGATTTTATTTAATAATAAACAGCAGTAGGTTGGGGGGAGCTAGGACCACAGACAGAGAACATCAGCTCAGAGCCAAAACACCTGCAGGAAAAAGGACAGAGACAGAGAACAGAAAAAGAACAAACACAGGACTAAGGGACAGAGACACAGAGTTTGGCATGGAAAAGGTTATAAATGTGAGAGGGTCTGAGGGAGAAAGAAGAGAAGAGGGTTTCAGAGGGGGTCATGCCCAACCCATACAGAAACTAAAGGGGTGGTTCAGTTTCCCCGAGCCAGCCCCACTATGGGCTTTATCCTAAAAATTTTCATGTTATGTAATAATTTGACTAACTAAGGTTTATAAAACAACTAAAATGTAACTGCAACTAATTATAAGTTTGTCAAACAAAAAAGGTTTTTAAACCTGATTTTAAAAATTAGGTGTTTCTTCCCAACCCTTATCTTCATATTTACTGCTTTTAATTGTTTAGTTTGCTCATTTTTTATTTATAACAAGTAGGGGGCCCAATATAAATGAAAATTTTAGTGTTTTTTCACCCGAGGGGGTTGGGGTTGAGTCACTCCTGGTCAGGAGCCGCCCGGGTTGTTTGCTCCAATGATGCAAACAGGACCTCATTGATAATGCTGCTGTTTTTTCCCTTTTCAGTTTTATTAAGCAACAACAACTACCCCGCGCTTGTGGTTTCTTCAAAGTGTACAAACATATTAATGCTTATTTTAATATATTGACCCCAAAGTAAACACTTTGTATTGACATATTCTTTTTAACAAGACTTAAATAATATTAGGCCAGTTTAAACTTTGACAGGGGTCTGGGGCAGAACCTGATCAGAATGGGTTAATTAAAATCATCGAAAGAATTGTTATCTGTCCCCTGTGAAAATCCCAAATAAATGCTTGAAAAAAGAGGCAAGATAAAGTCCCAAAAAGCTTTACGTTTTAATTAAATATTTTTCCCCTTTTCCTTTCCTGACAGGCATCATGCTGGACCGGTACCTGCATGAAAAATGTCATTTAAAACCTTTTATTTTGCGTGTTTCTTTTTTTTAAAAATTTCTTTTTTTGATCCCCCCTGGGGGAAAATTTTTTCTCATTTACCCACACAAAATGAATGAAACACACACCAAAAATGCACATGCACACAGGGGGGTGCCCCCCCAGCCTTTTGAAACCCTGGGGAGCTGGGGTTGATCGGGGCCTTGGAGGGACACGGTGGCCTTCATCACCACCCCATCCTTTTTGGGGTTTGAGGGATCAACCCCCACCCTTTGGGAGATCCATAACTCAGGTGATCCAAAATCCCAAAGCACCTTTTAAATTCTCCCCCGACTGTCCCCCAAAAAGTATCGGGGGGGAATGAACCGGGGCCCCCCGTGGAGGCGAAATTTACCATGAACCCCAAAAAGGGGTTTTTTAACCCATGCCTCCAAGGGGTTTACCCGACACAGCACCTTTGACTTTGGCCCTCCTGACATACTTATAAAGTCTGTGCTAAAATTCATTTACTTTAAAAAACATAAGTCCTGGACTCAAAAGTTCTAAAAAACAGTTAGCTGTTGAAATGTCTTCATGTTGCACGAATTTTTATATCAAAAAAATCTTCTTTTATTTATGGATTTTTTCTGAATATAAATGTTGTTGAAACTAAAAGAGAAGTCCCTCTTCCCAAATGATTTTAGATCCCCGTGCCCACTTGACTTCCTAGATGTTGTTGAACCAAGACATCACTCACCTGTATGAAGATATGATATCATATGTTGGAAAAAAAGAGTACAGGTTAATGTGATAAAACACATGTTTTCTGATGGTCCAGTCATTATTTGCATCTTCATGTAGCTTTTTAGACCCATGGGGATAACTGACTTTGTATGAATAACCCAAATAATCAGCTTATTTTTTATTGTTCTTTTTTAGATCAGTGAGGATAAAGAGTGACCCAGGTGTTTGGGTTTTAACTCTGAGGATAAAATGAAGGTTTTCAAGAAAAAATGAGAGAGAACATGAAAAAATAAAACAGAGGGTATTAACTGTCTCTGAAACTAATAGAACTATTTTCCCATTTGAACCCACTGAGATTTAAAAAACCTTCTTTTTTTTAAACAGAAATAAAGGAACAATACAGGAAGTTAAGTTGTTTTTAAATGTGTCTCAGTTTTATAAATATCAAATGAAATGAGAGAGGCCCCTATTCTGTTTTGTAATGATCTTAAACTAAAACCCCATAAACGGGGAATTATGCTCAGAGACACGGGCAGCAAAAAGATAAGAATAGAAGCTTTGTCCAAAACATAAAGGTGTCCCAAAAACACAATGAACAGCATACTAGCACATTAGGTCACTTTAGGTCAAGTTATTTTAGAAAATTTAATAAAAGTTTATGAGAATATCGAGTGTATGATAAAAAATATATTATATGATAAATTAATTAATTTTTGGCATAAATGGCCACAAAAAAGTATTAAAAATTTATCATATCATCAGTACACATTCCTTTAGGTTTTAAATAGAAAATCATTAGCTGATAAATGTTAAAAAAAAGCATTTAGCTGTTTTTTGGCCCGACATCCTTGTTGATACAAGCTGGGGGAAAAAACAAAAACTTAAAACCTAAACATCATCTTCATCATCATCATCATTAAAAGGAGGCAATCAGGGGGGTTTTAAATTACAGGAGATGGGTCCAGCCAAAAGGCCTCTTTTTGGGGATTGACTATCAATAGACCTTACAATGAGACTTCTAATGCAGGAAAAACAACATCAATCGATGAACCCCCTTGCCCAATAAGTATACCAGTATAGCAGATACGATAATTGATTTCCTTCCAAACTTTTAAAACCAGTCCATCATCCATTTTCAACCATTGTTTTTAACCTACGAAGGGTTCAATTTTTAAATCCCGTGAAAACCAGGGAAGCAGTATTGTTGGGAATAAATTTAAAAGGATTTCCAAACAAACCCAAAAATCCCCCTTTTTCCAGCCAGCAACATGTCCGTGCATCGATTTTGCCAATCATTGGGCGTGGCTTTTAGGTTCCCCTAGGGTTTTAAAAGGGTTCTAGGAAATTAAAAACGTGTTGATTGGGAATAATTTTCCGGCCCTTTTTTGTTCTTTTACCCAGATAAAAGGGATTCAAACCCCGTATTTGATTTTAGCCTCAAATTCATTAAAACCAGGGGAATGAACCCCATAAATTTTAGGGGGTCCTTTCCCAAATACATCTCGCCTCCCGGTAAGGGTCAGTGGCTAAGGAACCTTTTTTCGGGAATAAAAAATTTTCCCCGTCCAGCAAAAACCCCAAAAACCTGCCCAATTGAAACAGGATAGAACATTTTATTCCCCCAAAACCAAAAAATCGGGAACGGGATGGGTTTTGTTCCTATCCACTAAACTCCGCCCTGCAGTTGTTTTTTCAGGAAAAAAGTCGGGGGTTATTCTTTGTGCCCCCCTTTTGGGCCCCCACCCAATTTTCCCAGGATGGTTCGGTAAAGGAAAATAAAAATGTGTGTTTGTTTAAGGTTGGAGCTGCCCTTTTGTGGGCGGATTTTCCGTGTGGCCCCTAGATTACATGAGGACAAGAAGGAAAAGGCGGCCCCTCCGTAAAATCGTGTTACAAATTATACGGGTGGAAACACAATCATCTCCTTAAGGAAAACCTATCATAAAATCTGGGTCTGCCCCCCAAAAAAAATATTCCCCCCCCTGTTGTTGGTTTTGAAATTTAACGATGTCCACAGATTAGTTTCTATAAATCAACGGGCTGGAGGTGCATGGCTCCTTGTGAAAATTAGGATGCCCCTGGTTGGTTTGAACATTGCGGGTGGTTTTGATGGGAAAAAATGACTCAAATACAGCAAAAAGTATGTAAAGCTGTTGAACCTCTGAGACCGCCATCCTGGCCCCTGAAGGATGATCGGGCCCCCCAATTTTTGCCTTTTTGGGACAGAGCTTTTTGTAGTCACTTGTTGGAGCTTCACACTACTGGTGGAGGGGCTTTCCCCCCTCCTCTTATTGCAGAGGGTTTCCCAATGAGCTGGGTTGGGGGCAGGCTTACACCCATTTTTCCTAAACTCTAATGGTAATTTATTTTTGACCATTATTCTGGGTCTAAGGTAAATTTGTTCACCTCCTTATTTTCTCCTCTGGTGTCTAATGGGGTGTTGGTTCGGAACCTGTTTGGGGGCGGGGTTCCCCTTTTTTCCAATCCAACTGTCTATATCAGGAAAACCCCGGGAAGGGGCCCCTGGAAGGGCCCTTTGCCAGTGATGGCTCGGATCTTGATGAGCCCAATCCCCCAGGCTGTAAGTTGTGGGGGACTGCTGGTAGACGGGCATTTTTCCTGTAAATCAATGTAAAAGGTTGTGACAAGGCAGTATCTCAAATAGCATCACATGCACCTTTTAAGGGAGGATGCCCAACTGGACCTACCTTCTGGGGGTTAAACAAGATTTCAAATGGATAAACCCATGTTTTTTTTCTGATTGCGGCATGGGGAAAAAAGCAATGGAAGTGCAACCCCACAAACCAGTTTCATCACAACAGTTTTTTGTTTTAATGGTCCTTTCTTTTTAACCCTGCATCTGTGGATGATATGAACAATGAGGGCGTTGTAAAACCCAAAATGTCGCACTTCTTTTTGGGCGGGGAAAAACCCTGGCCCTTTGTCACATTTATTGAAAATTTTACCGGGAATGATTTCAGTTAGTAGTGCTTTACCCCAACTCCACACCCCTGTTTGGAAGGGGAAAAACTTAACCCATTTTTAAACCCAAAACAATTACAAGACAGTATCTTTTCCTTCATTGGTTTTTTAAATAAAATCCTAAAATACAAAAGGTTTTCAGGTGGGGATGCCCAAAACGGGGGGAATTAATACCCCCTGATATTTTGGGATCACAAATTAGGCTTTTCCAAAAACCCCTTAAAAGTTAAAAAACCCCCGTGTACCATGATAAATTAACAACACATTCCCCTTTCCCCCGTGGTCTCCCCCATGGGACATTTTTAACAAACATGGAAAAAAGACCCGGGGCAAAAAAGGTTTTTTATCTGGACCCATCCACACGGCCCTTAAATGCCCCATTTTGAGCACACAGTGGCTTTTTGGGGAGTGGAAAGAGACTGCGAACAGAAACATCAAGAATGAGCAAGTATCAAAGTGTTAACAACATCAAACAGTTAACTATGAAGGTAAAACAGACAATTGCAGCTTTAGCTCCTCTACTCAGCATTCCTGTAGAAATAAGTCAGAATTGTTAGTGTGAGCTTCACATTTGATCACAGAGATGGATGCTGGAAGGAGGATGGCATCTGAATGCAGACACAAGTTTATTGTGAGATGGGCGCCAGAAGATGTAAGAAACCCTCTATTGGGGCCCAAAATGGACCCTCCAAGCGGCAAGCGAGTCTCTGTAAATATTCAAGTTTTACCTGGCAGTTTACAGGCTTCAGTAAAACTAAGTTCTGCAGCTTGTGCTAAAAATGTGTTACTCTGCAAAATCCACTTGAGCAGCACCTGTGTCCAAGTTGAGGTTGAACCACCCCAAAACAGCTCCGTGTCTGCATTTGGTATGGGCTGCTAGAAAGATCCCGGTCTGGATGTGCAAACAATCAAGAATCTGAAGACAGTCTGTGGCTCTCCATCTGCTGCAGTTGGAGAAGAGTTGCTGCAAGTACACCATCTTTTAACAGTAATTTGGGGATATCAAGCAAGTAGTGTGATATCTTCAGCGCTGTGCAGAAGTGAGAGTTTTCTGGTTTTTGGAAATATGAGCAACAGTGTTAAAAAATCTCTGATCCCGAGAGTTTAGTTAGTGTGTGGGGGGGTAGAAAAGCTCACCTGAACAGGAGGGGTAAGGAGGTGACAAAGGCTTGTGTTCTCCGATCCCCCTTTGTTCTCACCATGCTGCCACCAGTAAGGCCCCTATGTTATCTGCTGTTTGTTTCTCTGCTTCTATTTGAGTTTATTTATTCCCAATTCTGTTGAGTAACATTTTTGTATATTAATTCTTTGTTTAAATAGATTCTTGACGATATTACCCCCTTTT
>JAFBJY010001214.1:0-42861 GCA_016801885.1 Toxotes chatareus | reverse complement strand
AGCTTCAACCAAAGGCTCAAACAGAGCTCCTCTCTGCAGTACAACAACTGTACTAACAACTCAGATAATTATCATGAAATATTTGCAGAAAAAATCTTTTGAGATTTCACAAAGGTGTGGCTGCATCAGACAGATACAAACAAAACAAATCATTTCTTTTGTTTATTGTTATCAAGAAAAAAAATAGCAAAAATGAAATTCTTCATGGCGTCAACATGTCAGTTCTCAACATTGTCGGTATCAAAGTCAACAAACAAACCATCACATAACAAAATTCTTATTTAGTACTCCTGCCATTAACAGCAGTAACACTTAACACCCTTTCATACTGTTGAGGGGTAATCTTCTCCCATTCTTCTTCAATTACTGTTTTAATTCTTCACTGGGGCTCATGTCCAGGGCTTGAGCTGGGAGTATGTATGTATGTATGTATGTAGTGACTGACTGACTGACTGACTGACTGGCTTTTTGGAGCTGCATTTACCACTTTGCCTCATTCATGGCCTGTAACGTGCCTACTTGTAATTTGGATATTTCCTCAGTTGCAAGTTGCTGATGTCATTCATCATTATCATCATTATCTGCCGCTTATCCGGGGCGGGTCAGCGGGGGCAGCAGTCTAAGCAGGGATGCCCAGACTTCCCTCTCCCGGCCACTTCCTCCAGCTCTTCCGGGGAACCCGAGGCGTTCCCAGGCCAGCCGAGACATAGTCCCTCAGCGTGTCCTAGGTCTTCCCGGGGCCTCCTCCCGGCGAGACATGCCGGAACACCTCCCTAGGGAGGCGTCCAGGGGCATCCTGAATAGATGCCGAGCCACCTCAACTGGCCCCTCTCGATGTGGAGGAGCAGCGGCCACTCCAAGCTCCTCCCAGATGACCGAGCTCCTCACCCTATCTCTAAGGGGCGCCCAGCCACCCTCTGCGGAGGAAACTCATCTCGGCCGCTTGTATCCGAGATCTTGTCCTTTCGGTCATGACCCAAAGCTCATGTCCATAGGTGAGAGTAGGAGCGTGGATCGACCCGGTAAATTGAGAGCTTCGCCTTCGGCTCAGCTCCTTCTTCACCATAACGGACCGTACATCGACCGCATTACTGCGGAAGCTGCACCGATCCGCCTGTCAATCTCATGCTCCGTCCTTCCCCCACTCGTGAACAAGACCCCAAGATACTTAAACTCCTCCACTTGAGGAAGAACTCTCCTCCAACCCGGAGAGGGCAAGCCACCCTTTTCAGTTGAGAACCATGGCCTCGGACTTGGAGGTGCTGATTCTCATCCCAGCTGCTTCACACTCGGCTGCAAACCACCCCAGTACATGCTGAAGGTCTTGGTTTGGCCAGACCAACAGGACAACATCATCCATAAAAAGCAGGGATGAAATCCTGTGGTCCCCAAACCGGACTCCCTCCGGCCCCTGGCTGCACCTAGAAATCCTGTCCATAAAATTATGAACAGAACCCGGTGATAAAGGGCAGCCCTGCGAGTCAACATGCACTGGAAACAGGTCTGACTTACTGTCGGCAATGCAGAACCAAGCTCCTGCTCTGGTCGTGCGGAGACCTGACAGCCCTTAGCAGAGGGCCCCGGACTCCATACTCCCAAAGCACCCTCCACAGGACCCCACAAGGCACACGGTCGAATGCTTTCTCCAGATCCACAAAACACATGTGGACTGGTTGGGCGAACTCCATGAACCCACGAGCACCCTATAGAGTATAGAGCTGGTCCAGTGTTCCCACGACCAGGGCCAAAACCGCATTGTTCCTCCTGGATCCGAGGTTCGACTATCGGCCGAATCCTCCTCTCCAGCACCCTGGGATAGACTTTCCCAGGGAGGCTGAGAAGTGTGATCCCCTATAGTTGGAGCACACTCTCCGGTCCCCCTTCTTGAAAGAGGACCACCACCCCTGTCTGCCACTCCAGGGTACTGTCCCCGACCGCCCTGCGATGTTACAGGCGTGTCAGCCAAGACAGCCCTGCAACATCCAGAGACTTGAGGTACTCTGGGCGGACCTCATCCACCCCGGTGCCTTGCCACCAAGGAGCTTTTGACCACCTCCGTGACTTCAGCTTGGGTGATGGATGAGTCTGCCACCAAACCCCATCCCTGTTTCCTCAGCGGAAATCGTAACAGCGGGATTGAGGAGATCCTCAAAGTACTCTTTCCACCGTCCAATAATGTCCCCAGTCAAGGTCAACAGCTCTCCACCTCCACTGTAAATAGTGTTGGTAGAGTACTGCTTCCCTCTCCTGAGGCGCCGGACGGTTTGCCAGAATCTCCTTGAGGCCGACCGATAGTCCTCCTCCATGGCCTCACCGAACCTCTCCCAGATCCGAGTTTTTGCCTCTAAAACCGCCCGGGCTGCGGCCCTCTTGGCCTGTCGGTACCTGTCAGCTGCCTCGGGGCCCCACAAGCCAACCAGGCCCGATGGGACTCCTTCTTCAGCTTGGCGGCATCCCTTACTTCCGATGTCCACCACGGGTTCGGGGATTACCGCCCACGACAGGCACCGGAGACCTTATGAGCACAGCTCTGGGCGGCCGCATCAACAATAGATGCAGAGAACATGGTCCACTCAGACTCAATGTCCCCAGCCTCTCTCGGTATCTGGTTGAAGCTCTCCCGGAGGTGGGAGTTGAAGACCCCCTGACAGAGGTTCAGCCAGGCGTTCCCAACAGACCCTCACAATACGTTTGGGCCTGCTGAGCCTGTCAGGCCTCCTCCCCCACCAGCGGATCCAACTCACCACCAGGTGGTGATCAGTTGACAACTCAGCCCTCTTTACCTCTTTACCTGAGTGTCCAAGACATACGGCCGAAGGTCAAATGACCGACCACAAAAGTCGATCATCGACCTTGACCTAGGGTGTCCTGGTGCCATGTGCACTGATCAAGTCCCCAACAGAATGACAAGGTCCCCAGTTGGAGCTCCATCAGTACCCCTCAGGGACTCCAAGAAGGAGTCTGAGTACTCTGCCTTTTTTTGGTTTTCCTTTTTCCCCAAAAACCCCCCTTTTTTTTTGGGGGGCCCCCCGGGGCTTTAAAAGCCCCCCCCTTTTTTTTTTCCCCCATTTTTAAAAAAAAAAGGGGGGGGAAAAAATAAAACCCCCCAAAAACCCCCCGGGAAAAAAACCCCCAAAATTTTTTTCCCCCCCCTTTTTTTGCCCCCCCCCCAAAAAAAATTTCCCTTTGTTAAAAAAAAACCCCCCCCCCCCTTTTAAAAACCCCTTTCCCGGGGGGGGAAAAAACCCCCCCCCCCCAAAAAAAAATTTATTTTTTTTTTTTCCCCCCCCCCCGGTTTTTTTTACCCCGATTTTTCCAGGTTTTTTTGGGGTTTTTAAAAAAAAAAAAAAAAAAAGGGGGGGGGGTTTTTTTTTAAAAAAAGGGGGGGTTTTTTTGGGGGGGGAAAAAAAAAAAAAAAAATTTTTTTTAAAAAAATTTTTTTAAAAAAAGGAAAACCCCCTTAAATTTTTTTTTTAAAACCCCGGGGGGGGGAAAAAAAAAAAAAACCCCCCCTTTTTTTTTCCCCCAAAATTTTGGTTTTTTTTTTTTTTAAAAAAAGGGTTTTTTTTCCCCCCCCAAAAAAAAAAAAAAAAAAGGGGTGTTTGAAAAAAAAAAAAAAAAAACCCCAACCCCCCCTTTTTTTAAAAAAAATTTTTTTAAAAACCCCAAAAAAAATTTGAAAAAAAATTTTTCCCCCCCCCGGGTTTTAAATTTTAAAAACCCGTTAAATTAAAAAGGGGTTTTTTCCCCTTTTTTAAAAAAAAGGGGCCCCCTTAAAAAAATTTTTGGGGGTTTTTTTTTCCCCCCCCCCAAAAATTTTTTTTTCCCCCCTTTCCCCCTTTTTTTTGGGGGTTTTTCCATTTTTTTACGGTTTTAAAATTTTTTTTGGGGGGTTTTTTTTTTTTCCCCCTTTTTTTAAAAAAACCCCAAAAAAAAGGAACCGGAAAAAAAAAACCCCAAAAGGGGCCCCTTTTTTTTTTTTTCCCCCCCCCCCCGGGGGGGGTGGGGGTTTTTTTTTTTCCCCCCTTTGAAGGGGGGGAAGGGGGGTTTTAATAAGGGGGGGTTTTTTAAAAATTTAAAAAATTTTTTTTTCCCGCCAAAAAAAGGGGGGCCCCCCCGGGGGGGAAAATTTTTTTTTTTTTTAAAAAATTAAATTTTTTTTTTAATTTTTTTTAAAAAATTTTTTTTAAAAAAACCCCCCCAAAAAAAAATTTAAAAAAAATTTTTAAAAAAAAAAAAAAAATTTTTTTTTTGGGGTTTTTTTTTTTTTGGCCCAAACCCCAAAAAATAAAAAAAAGGGCTTTTTTTTTTTTTTAAAACCCAAAAAACCCAAAAAAATTTTTTTTTTTTCCCCCAAAAAAAAAAAAAAAACCCCCCCAAAAAAAAAAAAAATTTAAAAAAAAACCCCCCCCAAAAAATTCAAAAGCCCGGGTTTTTTGGGGGGGCCCCCTTTTTTTTCCCCTTTTTTTTTTTCCCCCCCCCCCCAAAAAAAAATTTTCCCCCCCCTTTTTAAAGGGGGGGGTTTTTTTTTTAATTTTTTTTTTAAAAAGGGGTTTTTTTTGGGAAAAATTTGGGGGGTTTTTTTTAAAAACCCCCCCCTTTTTTTTGGGGGGGGCCCCAATTCTTTTAAAGGGGGGGGGGAAAAAGGGCCCCCCCCCCAAAACCCTTTTTTTAAAATTTTCCCCCAAAATTTTTTTTTTAAAGGGGGGAAAAAAACCCCCGGTTTTAAAATTTTTTTGGGGAAAAGGTTTAAAAAAAAAAAAATTTTTTTTTTCCCCCTTTTTTTAAAAAAAAAAAATTTTTTTTTTTAAAAAAATTTTTTAAATTTTTAAAATTTTTTTAAATTTTCCCCCAAAAAGGGAAAAAAAAATTTTTTTTTTTTTTTTAAAAAAAAAAAAAAAAACCCGGGGCCAAAAAAAAAAAAAAATTTTTTAAAAAAAAAATTTTAAAAAAAAAAAAAAAAAAAAAAAAAAATTTTTTTTTTTGGGGGGGGGGGGAAAAATTTTTTTTTTTAAAAATTTCCCCCCCTTTTTAAAAAATTTTTTTTAATTTTAAAAAAATTTTAAAAAATTTTAAAAAAAAAAAAAATTTTTGGGGGAAAAAAAAATTTTTTTTAAAAAAAAAAAAAAAAAAAAAAAAAAAAAAAAAAAAAACCCCCCCCCAAACCTTTTAAAAATTTTTTTTTAATTTTTAAATTTTAAAAAAAAGGGGGAAAAAAAAAAAAATTTTTTTTTTAAAAAAAAAACCCCCAAAAAAAAAAAAAACCCCTTTTTTTAAAATTTTTTTTTAAAAAAAAAAAAAGGGGGGCCCCCCGGGGGGAAAAAAAAACCCCCCCAAAAAAGGGGGAAAAAAAAGGGGGGGGGGGGGGGGAAAAAAAAAGGGGGGGGGGGGGGGTTTTTTAAAAGGGGGGGGTTTTTAAACCTTTTAAAAGGGGAAAAAAAAATTTTTTTTTTCCCCGGGAAAAAAAACCCCCCAAAAAAAAAAAAAAAAATTTAAAAAATTTTTTTTTAAACTTTTTTAAAAAAAAAAAAAATTTTTTAAAAAATAAAATTTTTTTTTTCCCCCCTTTTTAAAAAAGGGGAAAAAAAAAAAAAAAAATTTTTTAAAAAAAAGGGGGGGGGAAAAAAAAAAAGGGGGCCCCCAAAATTTTCCCCCCCCCCCCAAAACGCAAAAAAAAGGGGGGGGGCCCCCTTTTTTTGGGGGGGGGAAAAAAAAAACCCCAAAAAAACCCGGGGGGGGGCCCCCCCCCCGGGGGGGGGGCCCCCTTTTTTTCCCAAAAAAAAAAAAAAGGGAAAAAACCTTTTTTTTTTTAAATTTTTTTCCCCTTTTTTGGGCCTTTTTTTGGGGCCCCCGGGGGGGCCAAAACCTTTTCCTCCCCCCGGGGGGGGGGTTTTTGGGGCCCCCCCTTTTTTTTGGGAAAAAAACCCCCAAAAAAATTTTTCAAAGGTTAAAAAAACCCCAAAGGGGGGGGGGAAAAAAAAAGGGCCCCCCCAAATTTTCCCCCCTTTTTTGGGGGTAAAAATTTTTTTTTTTCCCCCCCCCCCTTTTTTTAAAGGAAAAAAATTTTTAAAATTTTTGCCCCCTTTCAAAAATTTTTTTTTTAATTTTAAAATTTGGGGAAATAAAAAACCCCCAAAAAGGGGGGAAAATTTAAAAAAAAAAACCCAAAACCCAAAAAAAAGACCTTAAATTCCCTTTTTTAAAAAAATTTTTTTTTTTTTTTTCCCCCCCCCCCCCTTTTTTTTTTCCCCGGGGGGGTTTTTTTGGGGTTTTATTTTTTTTTTTTTTTAAAAAGGACCCAAAAAATTTTTTTTTTAAAATTTTTAATTTTTTCCCCCCCGGGGAAAAAACCAAAAAATTTTTTTAAAAAAAAAAATTTTTTTTTTTAAAAAAAAAAAAAATTTTTTTTTTCCCCCCAAAAATTTTTAATTTTTTTTTTAAATTTTCAACAAAGCTGGAGTGGCTGACAGTCTCTTTGATGACTTCCATATTGACCACTCGTTTCATCCACTGCTTGCTTTGTTAGGAACTGCAAGCCAAAAGGAACTATTTTGTCAAAAAAGCTTAATAAAAGGACTGTACTTTTTGGCAACAATATCAAAGCCAGACATAAGATGACGTGGTGGTGTAGTGGTTAGCATTGTCACCACAGCAAGAGGGCATTGGAGGTTTGATACCAGGCCTGGAGAGCCCGTCTGGGTTTGCATGCATGTTTTTTTAGCACAATTTTTAGAGAGACTTTCTCAACATAAGGGGTACTCTCTTTACGAGTATCTGCCAATTCTTCATTGCCATGTTGAGTTCTATAATGTACTCAGCATTGATGAAGCGCCTTTTATTGATATAAGATATCTCTCTGTAGAGCAGAGCCTTTACACTTCACCTACAAGGTCAATACCATAAAAAGTTAATTTATCTGGAAAACAATTCAAACTCTCTTACCAGAAATACGTATGCATTCACTTGTTAAAAAAATAGATACACCTCTCAATGATTAATGTAGATCAGGATCTCAATTACATGATAACATGAATAAAGCAACCTAAGGCTCTTTTAACTGACTATCAGTATGTATCACAGGTCATTCTCACTTGATAAACTGATAAAGTGAGTGCAATGCGCCACCAGAAAAATAGCCAGTATAAAGCGAGAAAAAGATTTACCTTGTTTGGCGCCGACGTAGATCAAAATTATTCCACACCGGGAAATCTTCCTAGAACTATGCCATGATCACACAACTCCATCCGACTAAAACCCACGGTTACGTTGATACAGTTTGTTTCCTGAATACACTTACGCGTACATCCAAACGATACAGAAGTTCCTGTATCGGCCATGGATTCTTTCTTAAAGCAATACACGCACCGACATGAGGTTTCCCTCTTGAGCTTCTCGGCACAGTATGATGATGCACCAGTGTCGCCGCCCCATCACTATTGTATACTTCTTTTGGAGATTGAAAAGAATGCAAGAGCAATGGAAAGTGTGGATAGAGGAAGAAGAATCGTGAGAGAAAGAGAACACAAAAGTACTTGCCATATTCCCTCCAGAGGAAAAAAAACAAAATCATTGAAGACTTTTGTCCTTCTGTTCCTCTGTGAGTCAATATGTCGAAGCGTGGATCATGACCAACTCCTGCCCCTCCCACCGCACTCCACTGCCACATGAGTCTGGTGGGGTCTGGGAACAGCAGAAGGATCCTCCAGACATCTAGCGCAGAAACATCATCACCTTCCACCAGCATCATCTCATCCCCTGATTCAACCACATCTAAAACCTGATGCTTTACAGACCAGGACTGTGTCACAGTTGAGAGAAGAACTCCACAGCCAAGTGAGTGAGAACACATCTGGTGGTCAAAGCTCCACTTCAAATGATCTCAGACTTATTAACGCCTGTACACGCTTGAGGCCACTATCAAGGATCACCCGAGGAGAAAGAAAGAGAGAGCGACAGTGATCTACACACGGGCAGCCTTTAACCATATACAGGGGTGCCCAACCTGTATGCTGGATTGAGACGAGGACGTACAACGTGGACGTAACATTGTGGAGGTGGATACTGGCAATATCATGACCCCAACATCTGTTTTGACTGTCATCAGCGAGGACACTGGGTCAAGACTGCCCATATAGAAGAATGGCTCTGTGCAGAATTCACAACTGCTGCAAAGCATGGCGGACGGGCACGAGGAGAGGAGCAATCTGACCGTCATAGCAACACTGACTCACAGGACTACAGGAGGTAACACACACACACTGCTTCTTTGCAATAAAGACCAGCTTTGCTCACAGGATCACAGGACATGTCACCCAATTCACTACACTGCACAGAGGAGAAATTAGCTATGACATGTATTTATTGGACAAAGAAGGCTGCTGCTGTCTCTGTATCTCCTTATTCACAAGATAACCTGTTTGATGGTGCGTCCTCATATGGGAAAGTTGTTGGCTAAACCTGCTCACTGACACATGGTGATATATTATGACCAAGGACTGCAGACAACAGACCCCTCTCTGATTTCATAGGTCCATAAATGTGGATCCCAGAACACTGTATAGCGAAAGGGTGATGTATATAAAACATACTCTACTGCCTTTGTCGACAGAAATAGTTTGTCTGATTCCCAGCTACACACCACACCTTGCATGCTTTTACATGACACATCAGTTGACATGGCTGGACCATCTGAGGTGCCGCCTCTGTTTGTGGGCGCCACAAATATGACGTGGGGCTTATTGAGGAGCCACACCTCTTGTAGTTCACCCAAAAATCAGATTACAGACCATGCACATGAAACAATATCCATTCAAACCAGAAGCTGCTAATGGTATCAGGCCTGTTTTTGATTCACTTTTTAAAGGCTGGAGTTATACCCTGCGCATGCATGACTCCCTGTCAGAACACCAATTTTCCAGTTAAGAAAAAATCCCAGGATGCAGATCAACCCAATTGAGGACGTGACTTGTGTAAGATTTGCAAGCAGTAATGCTGCAATATATCCCCTCGCATTTCAAGTTTCAAATCCACATACACCTTGTCGTTAAATCCACCTAATGCCACTCATTTCTCCATTATTGATCTTGGTAAATGTTTTTTTTCCTGCTCCTGCACCATCCAGACAGTCAATTCTGGTTTATGCTTATAATGATGGTAAAGGCTACACTTTGGACTCCCCGCTTGTCCACAGGGATATATTCAGAAAGTCCTGGAGTATTCTTAATTGGCGTGACAGTTTACAGAGCCTCCATTTGCCTTTTAGGTTCTGGTCTTGTTACAGTATGTTGGATGATTTGTAGTCCATCACAGGAAGCATGTAAAAGCCAGATACAATAGTGCATTGGGTTAAACACCTAGCGCAACAATGGCCATTAAAGCTAGCTTGTCAAAACTGCAGCTTTGTTTAGACTTGTGTTCCATATTTGGGTCAAGGGGGATCACAGCAGAGGGCAAATCCTCTCCCAAAACGTATTGAAGCAGTTCAACTCTGTATCAAAACTAAATCCACCAAATGAGTTTTCTTTGGTGACATCGTCATATTGCAGACAGTGGATCCCAAATTATTCAGGAGAGAGAGAGGAACCTCTCTTCCATGATTCATGGTAACAATCTGTGTGCACATGACAGACTGACTTGACTGACCAAATTGGCAGAGCCTTCACCGACTTAAAAGGCTTTTGCAGGCTGCTCCAACACTGGGGGCTGCCAAACCCTGGATCTGTCCTTTACTCAATTTGTTGTCCAGAAGGGATTTGATACATGACCTCTGTTTTGACACAGAGCATGGGGGTAGACTGAGAGTTGTAGCTTATATTTCCACCAAGCTTGATGCTGTTGCTGCTGGTCTCCTCTTTGGTTCATGGCGCTGTTGCAGCTGCAGCAGAGAAGGCTGTGGTTGTAATTACGTGATATTGTTGGTTGGTGGAGATTTGACTCTCAGGGTTCCTCATGCTGTTAAGCTCACATTCTGCACACACAGAAGACTCTCTCTCATCTCTGCACAGCCCTGGTTAAGAGATATCACACTACTTTGCTTGATATGCCCAATATTACTGGGTTGCAAGGACGCAGTGTACTTAATCCAGCACCCTCCGCTACACCGCAGCAGATGGAGCAAACCACAGCTGTCTTCTCAGATTCTTGATGACGTTTGCACACCCAGACCAGATCTTTCTACTCAGGTCATACCAAATGCAGACATGGAGCTGTTTGTGGATGGTTTTACGCCTTGCAACGTGGACACAGGTCTGGCTTCAAGTGGAAGTTTCGGTAATAGGTGACACCACATGAGCTTTTTGCTCCAGTGGCAAACTGCTCATCACATTTTTCTGCTAGCACAAGCTGCAGAACTTATAGTTTCTTACTGAAGCCTGTAAACTGGTTTCAGGTAAAACCAGTGAATATTTACATTAGACCTGCTAGAGCGCGCTTGGAGTGGTGCACGCATTTTGGGGCCTTCTGGCGACATGGAGGATTTCTAGATCTTCTGGCAAGCTCTATCTCGGCTACCATAAACTTTTAGTGTTCGCATTAAGCTGATATCCTCCTTCCAGCATCCATCTCAGTGATCAAAATGTGAAGTTTACACCAACAATTCTGGACCTATTTTCTACAGGGAAATGCTGCAGCAGATGCAGATGCTAAAGCTGCTTGCATTGTCTGCTTCAATTTTCACAGTTAACTGTAGGTTTGCTGTTGTCTAACACTCCTGACACCTGCTCATCTGCTGATATTTCTGTTCTGGCAGTCTCTTTCCACTCCTCAAGAGCGCACTCATGTGGTCACAAAACCACGCTACATTTAAAGACTCAGTGTGGATTGGGTCCAGATAACAAACCTTGTTTGGCCACGCGGCTCTTTTCCATCATTGTTATGTTAAACTGTCCCACCATGTGGGCAAAGGGGAATGTGTGCTGCTGTTAATTCATCATGGTACACACGTGCTTTTTTCACCTTCTGCACAGGACTTTTGCAGGAAATACATCATTTGTGCAGCCAACAACGCATCAGGGCTGTCTATGTTGCCCGTTGGTCATCCATCACTGGCTGACAAACCTTTTGGATCATTTAATGATGGATTTCATTGAACCAACACCAAGTGAAGGGAAAACATACTGTCTTGTAATTGTTGACATGTTCAGCAAATGGGTTGGAAGCCTCCTCTTCCAAAATACCAGGATGTTGGAGTTGTGGCTAGAAGCATCTACTAACTGAAATTATTCCTAGGTGGGGAATTCCTTCAGTCAGTAAGAGTGACACAATGGACCAGGTTTTGTCAACCAGGCCCCTCTGAAAGAAGTAAGGCCAGACTATCTTGGGTTTGACCCACGCTATCATTGTTCATATCATCCACAGAGTGCAGGTGTTGCTGAAAGAGAAATGGCACCATTAAAGTTGTAAAAACTTACTAAATGCACCAAAGACCAGTTTCAGTCTTTCGTGGGCAGTTAAAGCTTCCACCGGTGCTTGTCCATGCGCAAGACGCCCAATCAGAAACAAACATGGTTTGAGTCCATCTGAAATCTTTTGCAGTAGGCCCCCAGACAGGTGGAGGTTCAGTTATGTGGATCCTCCCCCTACCATAGGTGCATGTGGATGATGCTATGTTGAGATACTGTGCCAACTTATCTACAACCCTGTCAGCATTGCATTCCGCCAGGTGAAAAAGTGCCCTGCCATCTGCAGCCACAGCAGTCCTCCACAATCTACAGCCTGAGATTGGGTTCCTCACCACAGACGCTCGTCACTGGAAACAAAAGCCATTCCAGGGCCTGTTCCAGGTTCTGCTGGTTGACCGACTGACAGCTGTAAAGGCCATGTGAGAAGGGGTCAAGATGGGTACACGCCAGCCATTGCAAACAGGTTCCTGAACCAACAGTTTCTACATCTTGACACCAGAGGAGTAAGCTAAGGAGGTGACACAAATTCAATTTCTAGACCCAACAACAATGGTCTAAAAATAAAAATTGACTCATTTAGATTTGTTGAGGAAGACAACTGGGGTGTACCGCTGCGGGCGCTGTTCCCTAACCTGCAGCCGCGCTTGAACCATCTGCAATATAAGAGTGAGGGGTGAAAAGCGCCCTCCTCCACCAGTAGCATGCCAAAGCTCTGTGTCACCAACGAGAGCAAATAATGGAGCCCAGACCTCCTGGCATCCCTTCAGGGGCCTAGGGATGGTGCGGTCTCAGAGGTTCAACAGCTTTGCTTATGAGGCTTTAGCAGTATTTGTGGTATTTATTATTTTTTCACACATCGTACACCACTCAGCCAATGTTCATAACCCAACCAGTGTGCATCCTATCAAAAAGTCACAATTCGAGTCAGCATTACGCGCACTCCAGCGCTCTGTTGATTTATATGAAACTAATCTGTGGACATCTTGGCCAAATTTCACAGCTCAACAACCGTATGGAGGTAACATGTCCTGGTTTTATGTGTGGCAGGCAGACCTCAGGAGTGCTTATGCGATAGGTATTCCATTTTGGGCGAGATGATTGTGTTTCCACTGTAATTAATTTGTGTAAGCACTCCACTGTTTACTGAAGGCTCTGAGGAGCCCGCTCCAGAGTCTCCCTTGGTCCCTCATGTAATCTAGGATCCACAGCAGGAAGACTCCCCACGCTTCACAAGGACATCATCTCCACAACCTTTTAACAACAGGCCACATTTAGTCTGTTATTATCGCCCCACCGGCAGTCCAGTCCGTCGGAAATTGGACGGGGCCCTGTAATTAAATTCGTAGTGGTGTACAGTATGAGGCGATGAGGATAGGTAAGCAAACCTATCCAGTTCCTGATAAGTTCTGGGTTTGTGGAGTAAAATAACTATGCTTCTGTCCTGCCTTTCAATTGACAGGCTTGTGTAAGGCTATGTAATGCTGGTACAGGAAATTGTTGTCATTCCGAACAAAGGTTCCTTGCAGTCACTGACCGTCACCTGGCAGACGCGATTTTCGTATTTGGAATGGACCCCAATATATACATTGATGAGATTGGCGCTTCCCTGGTGTGTGCCTATTGAATCATAAGGCTAGGAAATCAAATAGTTGCAGGGCTTGAATCCATTTTATCTGGGTAACGAAGGAACAAAAAAATGTCGACTGGATCACCATATATCTATTACAATCAACAGCTTTTCAATTACACTAGAGACTCCCTTTAAAGCCCCAGGAGAACAACCATATTCCATCATTCCTAATTAGCTTAAGTAAAATCGTATAGCACTGGACATGTTGCTATGGCCAAAATAGGTGTACTATGCTATGTTTAAGCAAATACAATCACAGGCATTCATTCCCAAATAATGCTGCCCCAGTTGGTAGCTTCTTTACATAAGGGGCACCGACCAAATTTGAAGCCCTTACAGTAGAGTTAAAAACAATGCAGGTACTGACACATGGATGATGGACTGGGTTTGACAGTAAGTTTGGTAAATGGAAATCAATTATCGTGTTCTGCTATCACTGGTATACTTATTGGTGCAAGTAAAATGCTCAGTCTGAATTGGATGTTGTATTATTCCTGCATTGGAAGTCTCATTGTAAGGTCTGTTGATAGGTCAATCACACACCAGATGGCCTCTCTGGCTGAGACCCATCTCCTGTCAGATGTTGGAAATTCCACTGATTGATTTTCAAGTTATGATGATGATAGATGAAGATTATGTTTAGGTTTTAAAAGCTTGTATTTTCCCCAGCTTGCCATCAACCTAAGGATGTTCTGTGTCCATAAAAACAAAGCTAAATGCATATTTTAACATTTATTAGCTAATGATGTGTTCTTACTTAAACCTAGAAGGAATGTAGTCACTGATGATAAGGATAAAATTATATATTGGTGTGGCCATTTTATGGCCAAAGGGGGAAATTAGTAATGCCAATTTATCATATAGCCACATATTCTCTTATCATACACTCATAACGTATATTCTTTATAAACTCGTAGTATATTCAATTCTGTGTGAAGTACATACAACTTGGACCTCAAGTGACTCAATGTGCTGAGTATGTTGTTCACAGTGCTTTGTGAGGACACTCTGCTTATGTCTTGGACAAAAGACTGTCTATTATTCTTTATCTTTTGTTGTTGTTCGGTGTGTCTCTGAGCATAATTTACACTTTATCTCAGTTGCTCATTACTTTTATCACTTGACTTCCAGCTTGTTTTCTTCCCTGCCACATCCCTGCAATCCCAGTATGTGAGAAAGAGGAGACATCAAAGCCCTGGGGAACATAGAAGCTGGGGTAATGGACTTCTCTCTAGTAGCATGGGCATGTCTGCGTGAGCTCTGTCCTTTCTGCAGAAATTGATTACTCTGAAGATTTATATTTTGTAATAAAACCTCAAAAGACAGTGATTGTCTAAGGAATTTTATTTCACTTCTCATCAGGTGGAAAGTGTTTTTCCACCACACCGTGCATCATCTGAGAACAACCCTCTTGCTCCTTTCTCCCCCCAAGCCGGAATTCCAAGGAAGCAACACACACAGACAGAAGTCATCACTTACGCACTCTTGGAGGCGCCGCCTGAGGTCAGTAAATTGATTGGCAGTGCTTGCTCATTATTCAGTTGCTAGGGATATTTCTTTTTATCTACTACTGGCATGACGTCCTGCAGCCAGCTCCATGTGCATGTGTTTGATGTCTCACTGCTCAATGGCTCTTGTGTCTTGGTCATAGGATGCACCTGTTAACGGGGTAAAAGGAGCCAAACAAGGTGCAGCTGCAGAGGAAGAGGAGGCTGTCCAGGTAGAGAAGTCTCAACCTCCCTTTGAGGAGGTGGAAGAAGATGCTTCTGGGACAGACCAGAAGACCTGCTGGTGAAGCACCAAGCTTTGGGAGAAGACGCCAGGAAGACAGCAGCAGAAGCTATGAGCCCAGCGCTGCTGTTTCCCACCTCAGCTGCACAAGACGCAGAAGCAGTCATGGATACAGACATGAGGGAAGCATCTGTTGATAAACTACAATAGAGACAGTAGGAGACAAGAAGGAGTCAATCCATCTGAAGCAGTGGAAAGGACATGGCTGCAGGTGCCCAAGAGACAAAGGTGATCTGTCTCTAATGGCAGAGCAGTTTCCATGGAGACAAAGCATGCTATAGAGCGCCACTTGCTAACACATACAGCAGAAATGTGTGTCTGCGCCGGCCAGCCTGTTGTTGGAGTCGGGTTGTTCTTCCGTGTAGCTCAGCCTGTGAGCTTTCATGTCTCTTTTTCATCCCTTGTTTCACCAGGTCACTCAACAAATGGTTAACGCTGCTAAGCTTGTGGAGTGTCCAACAAGAACTGGCAGCCATCCTAACGACGTAGAAGCTCTCCACCTGTGGCGTGAAGGGGAGACACAAACAGAGACAGAGCAGGACAAAAGTCAGCAGAGGGGACAAAAAGAGGTGGCCAAGAACCACAGAGGAGGAGGTGGAAGAAGCAGGAGAGGGAGAGGAGAGAGAGGAAGCCAGAAAGGAGGCGAGGGAGAGAGAGAGGAAAGAGAGGGAGAGGAGGGACTGGGAGAAGGAGGAGAGGGCTGAGAGGGAGAGGGACTGGGATGAAAGAGCCAGGAGGGAGAGGGAGGAGGAAAGGAGGAAAGAAAGAGAGTACACGGGTGAAGGTTTCAGTCCGGATCCAGGCGGTCTTTCCGGGTCGGAGGATAAGGCAGATCTCCTGGACGGACGAGACAGCGTGAATAGCTCACAGGCTGAGACCTGAAAATTGATGATGGAGGTGCTGCCAAGGTCAAAACCTGGACACTTAAATGTCTCCCTGTGTGTCCTAACCCACAACTCAGTTTCTTTTTGTCCTGTCATGAAATCAGGTGGAGGACAAGGACCACTTCCCCATTCAACATGAGTGACTTTGTAGCATTAGATGACATGCAGGGAGATGCTAATGGACCTTTCAGGTTCCTCCTGCTGTTGTTCTATGGAAACTACAGACAGGGGAGGAGGGAGGATGTTCCCACATCTGTCCCTCAGGGGACACTACAGGGGTACATTTTAGCTTGTGTATATCCCATCAAGCTTTTCTCTACATCTTTGATGGGGGGTGTCCTAGAGACTCTAAATGTCCACAGGTCTTATGGACGCCAGTCCTTTTTCGGGTTTCTGCTTCTAGGACACACCCATGGAGGTTGCCATAGAAACAGCAGTATCGGATGCCACAGCGACTCTGCTCAAGTCTGATCAACCAAGTATCAGAGTCTGAAACCCGTGAGAGCAACCTTCAACAGCTGACTCCTCAGACAGGTCGCTCTTCAGGGCCAACACCCGGTCCCGTCCTCACCGCTGCAGCATCCACTCTTACTTCAGCTCCATTGGTATTGAGTCCTCTCAGCCAAACACCTGAGACTGGTGTACAGCCTCACACCGATTTCACTTCTACCATCAACACAAGGAAACACAGTCTTTCCTAGATATTTTTTTTTTTGTTTCAAATTGTAAATTTGGCCTGAAATCTTGTCTTTCTTTTATGTTCAGAAATCACACCACTGCCCACCCTGGACTCCAATTTCAGAGGGTCCAACACCTGTCCGTGAAATTGCCCCTTGCAGCATCAGGTAACCCACCTGAAGCTGTGCTCCTGCAGACTCCTCCTCAAACAGCCCACAGCTTGAAGGGAGCAGTGACCGTGAGAGAGTGAGGACCATAAGAAAGAGGAGAGTCCCTCCCAGTCACAGCCAGGCCAAGAGTGAGGAGACGTGCTGGTGTTGGACAAAACAGAAGGACAGGAGGAAGATGGTGGACCAGGAGGACAAAGACATGGGAGCCCTACAAGGCAGAGACGGGTACGCTTTGATTTTCTTTTGAAGTAGAACCCTGTGGAGTGGCAGCAGTTCCTCAGTGGTAGAGAATCAGGCTCATTCAAATTGACCTCTCTTCCTTCAAGTATTTGAGATGATGTGGACGTTGTCCTTGGGGGCAGGTACTCGCTATAAGTCATTGCAGGTGTTTAATAACAGCACCAAGATGAAGACACATGGAGGTCCATTTGGAAATGCTTAATTATTAGTTTATTCTGCTTTGTTGAGCAAAGCCAGGACCAGGTTTTTTTATCTCTGTGTATGTTCTAGATTGGACTTTTTAAAGCAGTTCAAAAAGACTGTCTTTAGGTTTGGACCTTCTGTCTGGTGTGTACATTTAAAACACTGGATCCAAGAGCCATTTCTAATGATTTGGGGAAAGAAACCCAGGCAAAGAGAGGAATTTCCAGTCTGTTCAGACACTGCCATGTCATGTGTGAAGTCCCCAGCTTACACAATTACCAGCCAGTGGACCCCAGGCAGCAACATACCAGGCAGGCACCCCAGACACACATGCTCCCCCAGTTTTCCAGCCTCTTCCTAAGCATTACACAGCGTGCACATATTCCCACCCAGGTCTCTGTAGCCCAACAGCAGCAAATCTAAGTGCCACTTATCCCATGTGTACCCAAGCACACTGCCTCCAACCTGTGCAGTACCCAGAGCCAACCATCCTTACCCTTGTGCATTACACCAAGCCCCCACTGGTCTCTGTACAACAGCATACACCAACCTGCATTACAGGCAGAGAGAGTATCGGCATTTCACCCATACTGCCCAAAATGCAACCTCGTGGTTTACTCATCCCAGTCTGTATATCCCCCTCAATCACAGTTATCCCAGCTCTGCCCCTTGCTCCTCCTTCTCCAGCTTGTTCCCATGCATCAGCACCAGCCATTTCTCTTCCACCAGCCCCAGCTTTGCTTAATGACTGACCCAGATATTCTTCACGCATTGAAGTAATTCCTCATTCCCCAACTTCACGCAGGGAAGACCCCAAGAATTTGCAATGTTGAAGATGGCACTTAACAATCTTTTACCTCCCAGATGAACCAGAACTGCACAAGCACCATATTCTCATTAGACCATCTGCACTCTGGAGTTCAGCCCGCCTATATTGCTCTCTCATATGCTCATGACCCACAGGTTCCCTATACCATGGTTTCCAGCAGCTTTAGAGCAGCAGTATGGTCAGCCACACCACCTCTTGCTCTAAAAAGAAATACAGTCCATCCTGAATTTTCCCAGAGTTCCTGCTGGAAAAATGCAGAGAGTTTTCAAAGGTTTGCAGTGCCAGAGTGAGATCTATGGCTCGGCATGTTACAGTCTCTCTGGCCCAGAGGGGGGAGCAGAACTTGCTTAGTGCATCACATGCATATCAGTTGCTGAGTAAGTTACCATGAGTTTGTGGCTAACTATGCAAGATATGCCTGGCCACAGTTCACCCTAATGAACACCATAATCTGGCACATTTCTCCCTATGGCTCCAAGAAGAATCAGAGTGCCAGGCCGTCACAGCCCAGGTGGGGTATCCACTCTTCAAATAAGTTCTTCTCAAGCCCCTGTAGAGAGAGTATAGTCAGAAATCGAAGCTCTCTCCTTTGTCCTGTTATGAGATTCTTAACACATGTCCCTGTCTCTTCTAGGAAAGCAATAGACGCCCAAAGACCAAACAAACGGAGAAGAGGTGAGAGTATGAAGAAGTGACATTACAGATGAAAAACACCCATGAGCACGGACTACTCCTCCCCCCCTTTTGGACCCCAGCAATCCAGTTGGTATGACACAATGTTGTGAAAAATCCTAAATCCAATTCAGCTTAAGACTCAGAGAGACGATCAGAGCTTTTAGAATTTATCTTTTGCAAGAAGGAGCTCTACATCAACCATGAATCAAGAATGATATCGCATCTAAAGGAGAGAAGTCTCTATGTCTTCTTTGAGTACACACAGGAGCTCACCTCCACTTCGAGCTGATAATTAAAGTCATAGTCTAAACATGCATACATGCAGCCGGGTCTCCTTTGAGTGTCTAATTCTGTGTCTGTATGAAGAACAATATGCACCGGACAGGCTTCCCACATCTGTCTCCAAGGGAACAATGTGTGCGCCTTTGCTGTAGTTCGGGCTGCATTGTAGGTCAGGCTGCACAGAATATAACAGTGGTATGTCCACATCCCATTATTTTCCATCACACTATTTAGTTCACTGTGGGATTGTTCATCACTGTTTTCTTTTACATGTATTTTCACACAGTCACTCTCGTGTGTGTGTGTGTGTGTGTCCTCAGGTATGGAGTTCTTAGTCCCAAAGACCTCTTTCTTCTGTACAGCATGTAATTCATTTCTTCAGCAGAACCAAAGAAGCTGAGATCAAATCACTGCAAAAACCATCAAACACTACACAGAACCTAAAGGTAGGCAGCCCATGAAGTTATTTGTTGGAGTTTCTCCTCTTTTATTCTTGCCCATTTTCACCCTTACTGTGACAGCAGGTGATAAACGCCCAATGCGGTGTTCACAAAGAGTGTTTTTCCTTTTGTCCTCCCTCTTGTAGAACATACCTGCAGACCGGAAGATGGTGAATGTGACGGACAAACCAGACCCCAGCTGAATGTGGCTGTGTGAAGCTTTTCACTCACTTCTTGCCATTCCCCCTCCTTTTGTATCGTCTCTTGATATTTCTCACCAAGGTCCACAGATTCTCACACTGGTATAGATTAGTTCCATGTCTCCATTTAAATATGCGACGTCAGTAAAATGTATTTACTAAATTGTGGCTTGTCGCTCATTCACAATCTCAGTAAGTCTCATAATATTTGATAGGAAGTCTGTTATCAATGATTTATAGCATCATAAAAACCACACACACTGTCATCACAATAACCTTAAAGCAAAGATGAAAATCTCACTGCATCAACTTTGTATCTTATTAATTCCTGCACTGATTTTCATTGGTATGTACAGTAAATTGCTAATACACTATTTTCCACTGTCTGCTCACACACTATTTGGTTATTCTATATGTTGCCTGTCATTTACATAGTGCTTATATCCAAAGGGCTTTATATTTGGCTCTTGTTTACCCATTTCAACACACACACACACACACACTGGATGGCAGTGCTTGCCACTTCTGCATGTGGACAGGAGGGATGAGGATCAAACTGGCCAGCCCAGTTCCAGCAGCTCCTCCCCGCAGTGAGAGCCACTGGCCACACGCCTTAGACAACCTTGCATGATCTACAGCCAGTGACGCCCACGCCCCCAGTGACTCAGGGGTAAAACACCAAACCAGGGATCCAGGTGTGTGCACTCTACAAGTTCCCAGCTATTAATAGCAGGACACATTTATTTCAGCATTAAGATGGCAGTGCACTCTGTCTCTAAGCTCAGAGCATCAACCTGTTTCTGACATTAGTCTTACAAATCCTTTCATACCTCACAAGGCTTCATATCATCACTTAGATTAAGCTTTTCAGTGCTGTCAGAGTCTTGTGCTACCGCGGAGTGTCATCAGGTTCAAGGTGACTAAACTATGGCCATTTCCCTGTAATTATGAGTCAAAGATCTTTTCTCTACAGATATAGTATAGATAGATAGATTGATCGATCAATGGATTTCTGTGGAGCAGGCCAAATCACTGCTGCATCCTTGCATGCTGCTGGGGACAGTGGCAAACTAGACGGGCCAGTCTTCATATAGCGGTCCAACAACAAGGTATGACAAGGCCCCAGGGCTGGTTGAATCCAGCTTCAGGTGCTAGCTGGACAGAAGACTCTGCACACCAGGGGCAGCACAGTGGACCATTACCTTCTCATTCAAGGTGGGAGAGAAGATCTCAGCTTCAAATCAAAGGCTCAAACAGAGCTCCCTCTCTGCAGAACAGCAATTGTAATGTCAATATCACCAGAGGGGTGGATAGGAAGAATGTAGCAAATTCATCAATTCAATAACTTCACATTATATATATATATATATATATATACAGTGGTGGAAAAAGCCTTTGGGACAATTCATATTCAAATTTCGCACAATCTCAAATATCAAGGAAATATTTGCAGAAAATTCTTAGGGATTTCTGCTAAGGTGTGGCTGCTGCATCAGACAGACAGAATGACACAAAACAAACTAGCTTCCTTTGTTTATTGTTATCAAGACAAAAAAATAGCAAAAGTAAATTCCTTCATGGTGTCAACATGTCAGTTCTCAACATTGTCGGAATCAAAGTTAATAAATTGCAAAGAATGTCTTCAAAACTGAGCAAAAAATAAAATTACACCATCACATAACAAAATTCACATATTTAGTAATTCCTGCCATTAGCACGCAGTAGCGCTTTTAATCCTGGCTGGCAAGTTCTCCACGAGCCTTCACACTGTTGAGGGGTAATCTTCTCCCATTCTTCTTCAATTACTGTTTTTAATTCTTCCAGATTCTTTTGTTAAAATAGACCTTTGATAATCCAGCAAAGATTTTCAATGGGGCTCATGTCCGGGGATTTGAGCTTGGTCACCTCAACACCTGGATATTGTGCCCTGCAGCCAAGTTCTACTTCTGACCTGGATGCGGCAAGGGGCATTATATTGCCCAAACATCCGCTTTCCACCCACTGTGCATTTTTTATGCATTTAGCCTATGTATGTATGTGTAACTTTTCGAGCTTGCATTTATCACTTTGCCTTTATTCATGGCCTGTAACGTGCCTACTTGTACCTTGGATATTTCTCAGCTGCAAGTTGCTGATGTGGATTCAAGAAGATATTTTCTTAGTTACACCTAAAGAAATTACTGTATGAAAATGAAGAGCAGAGAGATAATATCATTCTAACTCTTTATTTTATTGCCAACAATTCAATTTATTCATTCATTATACAGCGCCCACAGAGAAAGAGAGAGAAAACAAACTCTCTTTCTCACTGAGGGAAAAGCGAGAAAAACTTTTCTTTCTCTCAGAGAGACAAGAACTCTGAGAGAAAAAACTCAAGTGGACAGAAGAGAAAGAACAAAGGAGAAGTTGAGGTAGAGAGGAAGCAGAGAAAGAGAAAGGTGAGAAAGAGAGTTCTTCTCTCTCTCTTTCGGTGGAGAAAGAGGGTTAGCGTTGTGCAGTGGCGGCTTCTACATTGAATTATTACTTCCTAAATTAAAGTTATCAGAAATTAAATAAATATACTCTATATACATAAAAGTGGCAAAATATACACAATAAATCACACATAACAACAGCAGATAATAATGATATAGGATAAAATAATATAATTCTTATTATTTGAGAATAATAAAATAAAAAAAAGAATAATATACAAATAAAATATAGAATAAATATTCTGAATAGCACAAATCTCTCATCATCACAAATGAAAACACACATCTTAGAAATCTAATTCTAACACTATTGCACTAAGAGCAGCAAAGAAAAAACTCAAACTAAAACTCTGAGTTTGGCCTTCCTGATGCAAATCATCAATAACGTCATTATAATGAAATCTGATCCCCTATTGAATGATTGATACTGATGACAGCAAGGCCAGTGAGTAGAAGCCAGTGCTAAAAACTGCCACTGGCGTTACGGAAAACGCTCCACTTTCGCTGTGGAGGAGTGGCTAAAGGCTGGCCACATGCTCTCCTCTCGCTCCCTCCTCTTCCATCGCTAGAGACAGAGAGAGAGAGTGAAAGCGTCTCGATCTCTATCTGTCTCAAGGAGAGAGGGGAAGCTTCTGTCAGTAACTCTGCTCTCTGCCTGGAGAGAGAGAAGAGAGACCTGTCTGTCTTCTCCCTTTCTCTCTGCCAGAGAGAGAGGAGGAACCCAGAGAGAAACACACAGAGGCAAAAACTCTAATAATGTATATACATTATTTCCATTTCAATACATTTCAGTCAAATTTCAATCTAAATTTCTAAATAAGCATCTCTCTTCTTAGTTTCTTCTCTTCGGCTCCCTGAGAGAGAAAGAGAGAGCAAACTTCTGTTTCTCTCTCTCTCAGAGAGAGAGAGAGGAGGGACAGAGTCTGGTAAGGCCCGGGTCACACCTGGCCTCAGTTCTCCTGACATTAACTCCCACTGACGCTCAAAATGAACCGTTATCAGTAAGGATCCGTGAGCATGAGCGGGATCGAAAGCGACTGAATGCCCCCGCGCAAAGACGTTGGTAGCCTGGAGACACCGGCGACGCATCTCGCCACCAGAGCTTCGTCCCTACCTCCTCAGAAACGTTGAGTCAGTGAAGAAGGCTCCTCATTTATATCTAATCCTGGTTGCCGCCGGTAGTGACGTTTTCAGAGCCGTTGCCTGGGGGATCAAAGGCAGGTGAGATGGTGATCGTCAAGGAGCCACACCTCCCTCTGAGCTGCTGCTCACTGGATGCTTTTTGCTTTGACTATATCTCACAGTTAACTTTCTACAAAGTGTTGCGAGTGAAAATCTCCAGCAAGTGTAGGGGCAATTTGACACATCAGTCAGATTAGTTGGAAAATTCCAAAAAGCATTCCAAAGGCAGTGGAAAGAATAAAATGATCAAGTGCAGCTCTACACTTTTGATCGGAAACATTTGGTCATGCAAGTGACTTCATTTAATACTTGTAGGTTCATACATGATCATCCACAGCTGAAGCTCACATTCATGCACCTGTCCTGGCAAGATGCTACGGGATTCATTGTGATCCACTATGTCTCAAAAATGTTTTTCCTTTGAGTCTTATCTAAAATGTGACACTGAAAACTGAAAATCCATCTGTGCCAACAGAATGAAGATAAGTTCTGAAAAAACCATCAACAAAACCTATGAGCAAGAGCCTCATAAATACCTTTTATTGCACATTAAAAACTGTATTCTATTTCCACATTTGTAATAATCCGTCAATATCAGTTTTATTTTCCCAACTAGTTATTGTAATGAACACATATTTAATGTGTGCCTATTTATTTGTGGTCACAGTTATATTGAATTTTCAAATAAAACCTACTGTAACCCCAACAGTAATGGCACTGAGTTCATTTTCTATGAACTACTCGGCCAGGTTTTCCTTTCCAGATTTACCATAAAGCTCATAATGAATCTAACAGGATGCTTTGGTGAATTAATGTTTTCAGTGTCATTAAAATTGGTACAAGTACAAAAAGACACATGAGGAAAGCAGACATTCTAATATAGACAGCAAATATTAAATCAACATTTTTATTATTTATGTAGCTGATTAAAGCTAATACAGAAATGGACTTTGTAATTAATTACAAATTGTGGGAAAAACCTCTATCAGTGTGTTCTTTTTGGATGGTTACAATAGAGTGCAAACCAGATAAGGTATGAAAAAGAAACAGCAACAAACTCAGAGCAAGAGCTTTCATAAATACTCTTTATTGCACATTAAAAAGTGGATTCATTTCAAGAATTGTATTAACTATCAATATCAGCAGAAAGGTATGAAAGAATAGAATAAACTGATGAATGGCCACAAGTGTTAAAAATACACACACATATAGACAGTAGCATATATAGTAGGATTTTAACTCAGCTTCATTTAACCAGGTAAGTCCTTGCAGTGACAACCTGGCCACAGACACAATCCAGTAGATAAGACAAAGGATCACAGTACAAATCAATACATATCAATCAAAAATGACTTTAATATGCATATATGGTGAGTTTCATGGTAAAAATGACTAAAACAAGTAGCCTACAAGGATCTTGGATTATGGTTTGTAATGTATTCTTAAAAGAAGAGAATGGTATTAAAGAGTTGAGTTTTAGAGTCTCGTTGTAAGAGATTCCAATCGTTTGTAGGCAGAAAATTGAGTGCAGAAGCTAAACCAAAGGAGGTGCAGGCTTTTTAAATGACGAGGTTAATGAAGCTGTTGAGCAAGATCAGTGGACATGCGCATTTCTGTGAAGACGCAAGCTTTCGTAATGGCCAAGTAGTTAATGTTGAAAGCGGGAAGAAAGTTTCTGTCTCTGTCATGTTAAGGTAAGTTGCTGCAAAATGGAAGATTTTATCGGCTTTTTATTTGGTAAGGTCTCTAGGTCTTTGTGCCATATGCCTCTATCTCATCGGCGAAAGGTTTCTAGGTTGAACCCATGTCTTCAGGATTGCCAATTGAAATACTCCTAAGCAAGCTGAAATGACACTGCCTTTTTATTTATTTTGCTGGGAGTCGGCCCCAACAGACACCACAGAGGTTAGCATGTGTAGATAGCGTTGGATAGAAGGCGCTAACGCCGCATACGCTTTTCTCTAAACGCCTCCACTTAACATTAAAGATTTACTGCAGCATCAATGGCTGTAGCACTTGATTTAGCAAACTGTTGCTAAGCACAATACGTTTGCTTTGAAATTTCTTTGAGTTAACCCAAAAGTTAGAATGAATGAGTAGTTTGCCAAGATCTGTGTGAAGGGCTAACGCCGTTAGCGCTTAGCTTACAAGTGCCCATTAAGATCGTGGTATAAGCTACGCTTAGCACGTTAGCCCATCAAAGTCAATCTCTATTGTCAAAACCATATGTACAGGTCATACACAGGTTTTGGAAATTGCAGTGCCCCTTTGTGGCCCACAGTGTTACACTAGATAAATTAGAAAAAATAGCTATACAAAAGTAAAAACATATTCAAGATTTATTATCTTTTATTGATAATATTATGTGAACATAATGAAATTTCAGACTAGACTCCGGCTTTAAGGCACATGATATAAATACATAACACAAAATCCTTAAAAAACACTCTAAATAGTAAACACAAAGTATAGTAAGTAAAAGTAAAGTAAGTAAAGGGCAAGAAGTGCAGCTAGTGCAAAGTCCAGTGTATGGAATGCTGTGAGTGTTTGATCTGTGTTCTGTGTGGTTGTCAGCATCAGCAGGGGTTGGGGTGGTGTTGGGGCACATGTGTGAGGGTCCCAAGTGGGATGGGATTTGAGTGTTGTCACCATGAAGGGGATTGTTGCTTTTACAGCTCTGGGGAAGAAGCTGGGTCCCTTGAGTCTACTATGATTGTTTTATGACGTTCCTGCACTGCTGCTCCTGATGGAAGGCATAAGAAAAGTGCTGTCTGGTGGGGTGGGATCTGTTGCACGCTGCTGGCCTTTTTCTGCTCTCAAGCAGCGCGAACTGAGTCCAGATCTGCTAGTCGAATGGCAGCCCAAATCCCCCTGTGCTGTGTTCACCACCCGGGTTAAGTCCTTCCTGTCCCAGCGCTGTGCAGCTGTCATACCACACTGTCACACTGAGGCACAGGATGCTTTCTCGATTGTGGCCCTGTAAAAGTTTCTTGCCAGCAGCTGAGAAGAGAATTCAGTCTCTTTCAACTTCTCTGAGAAAGAAGGAGCCATTGTTGGGCCTTTTTTCACCAGGTAAGTGCCTGTGTTACACAGACCACTAGAGGTCAGGAGGAATGTGGGATGACCAGGAACTTTGTGCTGTCCACATCACTTCCGCCCGCCCCCATGCAGACAGGAGCGTGTTCAGCTTCTCCTGGACCTCCCTATAGTCCACATTTATGACCCTAAACTCTTCAGGGTCAGCAATGTCCGGGGGAATGCAGTGTTAAAGTGCTTGAGCTCAAGTCTGAGCAAATAGCATCCCAACATAGGTGTTAGGATGCTGCAGGTGAGTCAAGGCCGTGTCAAGTGCTAACCAGCAACTCCCTGCCAGTTGCTCAGCTTATTGACTTCAGGGTGCGACCTGACACCTTGTTCACTGACCTGCAGCCTTGTTTGATGTTGATCCTCCCTCATGGTGGCGGAGGTCACTTTGCAGCGGCAGGATGAGGTTGATGCTGCACCTCTGGCTTGAGGTAGATGAAGAAGAATTTCAAGCTGCTTGAGAGTCCAAGCGTGCCAAGAAGCTGTTTAAGATGTGATCATGCACGACCTGTTGGTCGCCGCTGCTCGTAATCCGTGGATTGTCCTGGATGCCTCTTCCACATGTTACGTGACGTGGGTTATTACTGTCATTCAAGTTCTCTCAAATGCGCTGCTTGTAGCTGTGTTTTGCCACCTGATGCCCTTTTTTCTTTCTTTTTTCCGGCCCTCATGTAAGCCAGCCTATTCCTCCTGACCTATAGGATGCATTCCTGGGCTTTTTAGCAGGGTCCAGCATTGTGTTGTCCATCGGTGTGTTATATATAAACATAACACTATCAGAGTAGAGAAAGAGAACTTAGTAGAAAGAAAGAAAAGGCTTTATATAATACAAATAGACTTGTATATAATACCAATAATACAAATGTGTGTCACAGAATTTGTGTGTGATTTCAGTCTAATATGTAATTTCCGATCAGCAGCAGGGCACATAGTGAAAAGCAGCTGAGTTAAAGTGCAGGTGCAAGTTCAGATCAGACCGGGTAGTGTGAGGCTCAGGTTCTCCTGGGGGATCAGAGTAATGGTGTGATCAAGTCACGCCACTGTTTATTGGATTTGATTATGATTCACTAGTGCTACTGATTCAACGATTATCGTATGCATCCCGATGAATCTTTTTTTCCTACATAGAATGCTTCTTTTCCTCACCTTGTAGTTACTTGTAAAAATAATGTATATTTTAAATGTCCATTCACTGGAAGTAAAACATGTTTATCAAATATCTTTTCTTTATTGTTAAATGAAACACAGAAGGTGCCATTTTTCAAATTTAAGCAATTTCACATCATTTAGAAAAGAGAAACTTCTTTTGAAACAAAATCTTTAAGGATTTTCAGATTGCTGTAAAAAATAATTAGTGTTCAGCTAATTCAATCTGAGTGAATAGCAAAAGCTGCCCTTGTCAGTAAAAAAAAAAATGCAGTTATAGAAACTCAATAAACCAAGTGAGCATTTTGCTGTCCACAATCAAAAGCAGCTTTGAAACCAATATTCTGCTACAACATTCCTTTAGATGCTGCATATTAAACTGTTAAAGCTCAATTAAATGCAAAAATGTGGTAATAAGAAGAAACAGCAGTAACCATATGCAGTCTTTTGTATGCACTGTAATGAACACAAGGAATGCAAGTGTAACAGTGAGGCAATGTGCGCCTATGCTTCATCGCCATCATCACTATCATCACTCTCTGGATCATAAACATACAAGTTCTTGTGCAAGAACAAGAGCTGGGTCAACACGTTTTGAATCTAGTGTGCTTCTCTGAGCTGTTACTGTATCTCCTGCTGTAGAGAATTCTCTCTCCTCTGCAGACACGCTTGGTGCTGGTAGGAATGCACAAGTATCTTTTAGCTAACTTGGAAATCAGAGGGAGGATCATCTTCATTGTTTTTCCACCAGCAGGAGAGGGTCCTCAGTGAGAGGGGGTGTTTCCAGCACAGCAGCATTTCCTCCTCAGCTCTGGGTGTGTACTGACTTGGGCTGCTGCTGAGCTGTACCATGGAGAAATACTACGATGGAATTAGCATTCAGCCACTAGTTAAGTGTTGACACAGAATAAAGTAATTTTCTATTGAGGCCTCTGGTGAATTTGAAACATTTTCTGTGTATAGAGCTCACATTTAAAAGTTCTGTGCTCTACTACTTCCACTCAGAGAGCAGAGACCCCTAGCAGATTCTCCCTCTAGCAGAGAAAACGATGAAACCTTTTTCTTTGGAGCAGGGCCTGATGTGGCTGCCTTCACTGGTTGCTGTTGAGCTGACTCTGTGTTGTGCCTCATTACCCTCACCCTTTGGTTGATCTTCACAATGAGAAACCAAGTTACCACACAAGAATCTCACATGTTGAAATCTACAATTTCAGTATCTTAAGAGACTTTTTACAAGTTAAATTAAAAATATATAACAGTAGCATTATGTATTGCCATGCTTGCAGCCTCAGCAACCACTCTTCCATGCTATCTCTGCTCTCTCCCTCCTGTAGAGAGAGGAAAGGCAAAGCCTGGAAACGTGGGTCAAGAGGCAGAGGCTGTGTGTGGTGTGTTCCTCTCCTGTCACTCTATACCTCTTTGCTGAGGTCGCTGTCGCTGATGGCCTGTTTTATGTCCCGGACCAGTGGTGAATCTTCAGTACTGGAGCTTTGTGTTCTGGGTTAGCTTAAGTGGCACAGGAGCAGTCAAACATACAGTGGGATTTTTTTCTCCTGGGAGACATGAGCGTAGTAGCATCTTTCATAGGTTTGAGGGCAGTGATAGACATCCTCTGCATTTGAGACATCCGTTTCTGTGAGAGTGACAACGCCAGAATCTTTTTTCCTCACCTGAGGAGAGCAGGGTAGTGCAGATAGCTGGCTGTTGCTCCAGGAACCTTTCAACCAGTCTCATATGCACTCATTCCATCTAGTGCACACATCTGTCTTCAGCTTGTGGTTTTTTGAGGCCAAGCAGGTTCTGGTTTCCTCCAGTTGTATGGGCGGCAGTGGTGCTGTGATGAAAAACGTGGTAATCCGTCTCAATTCCCCAGGAGAGCCTTGCCACAGCAGGCAAATTTGAGGAAGCTTCTGGAGAGGCCAGGTTGAGAGTGTGAGCATAAGCATTTCAATGCGTAGTAGGAATCCTTTCCAGTTGAGCACTCAACAGCCATATTTGATGCGTTGTCAGTGACTAACACCTGTGTAAAGATCTTTGTCTGTAATCTTCCATTCATATCGTTCCTTGCAGCAGCTCAGCTGCATTTGCACTGGTGTGACTCTTACTCATCACTCTGGTTTGGAGGATACATGACTTATTAGCTCCCAGTTGTTGCTCATCTCACGATAAAGTGTGCAAGATTCACTTGCAACTGATGTCCACGCATCACACGCCAGAGCCGCATTTCCGCCGGGTTGTCTTTAGGGAAATCCATCAATGTGGTTTTAGTCTCGTTGTATAGTTTCCCGGATGGCGTTCTTGTGTGAAATATTTTCGCTTCAGGAGTCTGTATCTGGGGTCCAACGTCTCAAGATCATAGCTCTAAAATCCCTTGTTGTTGACAATCTGAAGTTGCGGTTTGAAGCTGTGATTTGTTTTTGCCCTTTCAGAGTTTGGAGGATGTTTAGAAAATCCTTCTTCAATTGTTTGTTGGTTGGCAGCAACAAACTGACGTCTCATCTAATTCTGATGCAAACAGGGCAAGGTGTCAGTTTCATATTTCAGTTGTGTTGCTATTGTACTTAATTTTGTTTTGCTACGCTTATATAAAGAGTAGGTTTTGCAAGGCCCTTTGTCCTCATGCTTGTAAAAACCGGAATGTTCCCCACACTGCCGCTTTTAAACCCGACTGGTGGATTGCTCGCCATGAGACATTAACCACCGCCTACCTCTTGGACTGAGCTCGGGTGGAGGCGCAACTTTTTTCCTGCTTCGAGTTCAGCATCCTGACAGCTTGGTGGGATTCACACAGTGATGCAGCTGGTCAGGATGCTCTCCATGCTGCCTCTGTAGAAACTGCACATGATGGGGGCTGGGGCTCTGGCCTCCTCAGTTTATGGAGGAAGTAGAGTCACTGTTGGGTTTTGCTGGTCATGATGCAGTGTTTTTGACCAGGAGAGGTCTTCTGAGATGTGCACACCAAGGAACTTGCTGCTGCCAACCTCTCCACAGCAGCACTGGGTTGATGGTTAGTGGAGTGCCGGGCTGCAGGCGCCTCCTCCTTCATATCTTCTATGTCATGTATGACTAACTGTTCCAAGCACTTCCTGTCATCCTTGGAGATGACAATGCACACTTTTAAACACATGCTTTGAAACTTCTGTCTGTAGTCCCTGTTATTCAATTCTGTTCCACAGTATTGTGCCTCTTCCACTTAGCCCTCAATCATTGCTGCTTTTATTTACAGTACCAGCCAAAAGTTTGGACACACTCTTCTCTATTCACTGTTTTCTTTTTTATGTGAGGAGGTGTGGATGGGTGTGGGCTAAGCTTTGCTGCTCACACTTTTGCTCATTTATTCCAAATTCAAGGCACATCTTTAACCAGCATATAGCTACTTCACAGCATCTCTGTAGCCATGTGCCATCCCATCTGCTTTGGCGCTTTAGTTGGACCATCATTTGTTTTTCAACAGGACAATGACCCTCAAACAGACCTCCAGGCTGTGTGAGGCGTATTGATCACCAAGAAGGGGAGAGTGATGGAGCAGCTGCATCAGACCACTTGGCCTACAGTCACCTCCTCTCAATTTCCACCCACACCCAGATGTGCTTTCTAATCACTTCTGGAGCGCAGACTGAAGGGAAAACAGCCAACAAGTGCCCAGCACCTCTTGGAACCTCCTTCAAGACTGTTGAAAACCATTCCAGGTGACTACCTCACCAAACTCCATTGACACAATGCCAACAGTGTGCAAAGCTATCAAAGCAAAAGGTGGCTACATTCCCACAATCCAAAATACAAAACATATTCTGCTTGCTAAGCCACACTTTTTTCTTTTAACTATATAATTCCATCTGTGTTCCTTCATAGTTTCTAATAGTCTCAGTATCAATTCTACAATGTACAAAGTCAGAAAAAATAAAGGAAAATCCACTGAATCAGAAGTTGTGTCCAAACTTCTGACTGCTACTGCACAGAATTTACATCATCAAGTATTCATTTACATTACTTCATGCTAGGGGTGGGCGAGCATGGCAAAAATATCACATCACATAATTTTTTAATGGTAAAATCAATGTATCAATGCATTTTATCACAGTTCATTTTTACAGCTATGAAGTTAATTTAGAACTCAAACTATTTTCTTTGTAAAAACTTTGTTATAAAGGCAAAAAAGTCACCTCTTTCCACCGCTTGCTGCTGCTCTTCATATGTCCTGCTTTTATCAAAGGCTTGTGTTATAGTTGGTTGTTTCTGTGTAATGTCTTTAGCCGTTACCACTGGTTGATGTGTGGTCGGCTTCGCTGCTTGGCTCTCAGCAAATTATTTTGATGCTGCCTTCTTCAGGTGGTTAAAGAGGTTCGCTGTGTTTGCTTCTTTCTGGGCTCAACTCCTCTGACCTCCGCATCTGATTGACTCTTGTGCATTTTTCTCTGAAGAAGATTTTAACACTTAGAATTTTTCAAGAAGACAAAAACTTAAGAGAGAGATAAGATTAAGGTGGGACCTTTAGCCGGACCTTGGACCCAGCTTCAACTGGCCCTTGACGGGTTCAACCATCCAGCCTGAACGAGCCACATCAATACTTACATGATAGGTTTGGTGAACATACTCCAAAAATTAAACATCAACAACAACATATCATGGCAGCATAAGAGAAAATGATTACTTATCAGCTCAGAGATCACTCTCGCTGCTTTTATGGTCCTCATCTCCTCTTGTGCTCATGTATTTTGCTTTGAACCTGGGATCAAGGAATGTTATGATGTTCAGCAGGTCCTGTAGTGACTTGATATTTTTCACTGAGGTAGCTCTCAGGATTTTAGCTTTCAAAGATTTGGTAAGGTCATCTGTCCTCTTGCTCCTCAGCCAGTACCTGAGGTGTTCAGAAGGTAGTGAATGTAGTTTCAGGCATGATATGCTTGGTGAGCCATTGCCTCAGCTGACAAAGCATCCGTGGAAGTCCTGGAGTGGGGCTGAGAGCCTTGTTTACAGATTCCAGGACATCCAGCCTTTGCCATGAGGGCAGTAGCCAGTTTAAGCTTGCGGTCTGTAGAGAGAAGCTTGGCTGGAAGTGCACGTTGTTGTTCCAGGATTCTTAAGCTATCATTTTCTGTGTGGATCCCCATCGTGTTTGGCAGTCTGTCAGTACCATGGCATGTTCTGGGAGGCTGAGCTCCCTCTGTGCCTCCTTGGTAAAGCTTCTTTTCCAGTCCAGCTATGGAGAAGGGCCTACAAGCTTCCTGCATATCCCAGTAGCTCCTACAGTGCGGTGAGCTTAATTTTTAACATTTTTTTCAAAAGAGAAGAGGAAAGACATTCCATGAACTTCTTTTCTCTTTACATCTGTAGACACATGCAGTATTATCTCAAACAACTGAGTCTTATACAGCAACAAAGCGTCATTGTTTGTAAGTGTGTGTGTACAAAACAGCTTCTGTCAGACATGTTTATGATTTTTGTCAAAATTGAAATCTAAAATAATTTTGACTTTCACTTCAAGTAGAAAGCGCAGGGATAATTTTTTTCCATTTACCAAAGTGGTTGTTTGAGACTATGCAGGGCTGATAATGCAGCACCAATTTGATCAGATAGGGCTTAGCTTAACAAATACTGATAAATAAAATGAATAAATAAAGAATTGGCAGACAGCAAGGTTAAAAGAGTGTAGAAAGAATTAACTCGATGGCAAGATGAAGTCAGTGGCCAAAACAGTGGAATCTTTGCCAGTCATTAAGCTCCACGGCCTTTATGATGTTACTAGCATTGTCTGTAGTGATTGTAACGTGATCGCCTCTCGCATTAAAGCCTCCACTCTGCCAAAGCCTCCTTCAGGCCTGATGATGCAATGTTTTCTCCCATGTGATCCTGAGGGGAAATACCATGTTTGCAGGCAGCGTCTTATAAGCCCAAAAGTCATCGTCGATAAAGTGGGACGGTTGTCAGCTTACAGGCCACAAGTCTGTTGTATGAATAAAACTTGATTTGTAGCCATTTCGCTTGAAAACCTCACTGCGCGCTTTTGTTGTAGAGTTCGGGATAGCGTGTGGGGAGAAAAGTTCTGCGAGGGTAGCTGATATCTCCTGTCCAGTAAAAAGTGGATCATGGCTTCTTGAAACTCCCTCCTTATTAACTGGTATAAATCGGGCACCATATCTCGCGGCCAAATAGTTTGTTATGGAATCTGTAATTTCCCATGTCTTTTTGGAGGTCTTTTTCGTAGCGGCGTGGAGGATTTGCAAATACATCCTTGATTGTACGCTGTGTTTCTTTCAGGCAGGTTTTCAGTTTTATCTTTCACGTTACTTGGTTGGCCTTTTTTATTTGCATACACCTCGTCAGATTTTTTCTATGTTGTCGCAAATGTTGATACAGATTGGTTGTACATTACCTCGGATGTAGCGACTTTAGCTCTGGTGCAGGTTCTACAAAAGCATGTCTTGCTTGTTCAGGGTCATCATCTCTGAATCCAAAGTATCGCCATACAACAGAAGTAGTTTTTTTTCGCCACCAACTCTTTGCCCTTCCCTCGTTCCTCCTCAGCGCCCATGGCTGCCACTACTGTTTGCTGAAAGCCAAGTAGTCACGCGGACTATACTTCCGCGGCTGGATGTGGCATCAATTATTCCACATTGGTTTATTCAATTCAATTCAATTCAATTTATTTATATAGCGCCTTCCACAATCAAAATTGTCTCAAAGCGCTTTTACAGAGACCCAGAGCCTGACCCCAGAGCAAGCACTTAAGGCGACAGTGGCAAGGAAAACTCCCTTTTAACAGGAAGAAACCTTGAGCAGAACCTGGCTCAGATGGGGACCCTCCTGCCGATGGCCGGGCTGGGTGAAAGGAGGAAAAGGAGGAAGATAGGGACAGCTAGGAATGGAGGAGAGGGGAGAAAGACATGCAGCATAATACAGACAATGTGGGTCAGTATTTACATTACAGTTAGTGAACAGTTATTGGATAATGTGTGCTCAGCAGATTAGAATCTTTGGCATGACGTCATATTGCAGACAGTGGATCCCAAATTATTCAGAGAGAGAGGCACCTTCTCTCTTCCATGATTCATGGGAGAGAGGCACCTCTCTCTTCCATGATTCATGGTAACAATCTGTGTGCACATGACAGACTGACTTGGACTGACCAAAATGACAGAGCCTTCGGGCTGACTTAAAGGCTTCTTTGCAGGCTGCTTCCAACACACTGGGACTGCTAAACCCTGACCGTCCCTTTACTCAGTTTGTTGTCCAGAAGGACGGATACATGACCTCTGTTTTGACACAGGAGCATGGGGAATAGACTGAGAGCTGTAGCTTATATTTCCACCAAGCTTGATGCTTTTGTCGCTGGTCTCCTCTCTGTCTGCGTGCTGTTGTAGCTGCAGCAGAGAAGGCTGTGGTTGTATCACGTGATATTGTTGGGTTGCGGAGATTTGACTCTCAGGGTTCCTCATGCTGTTGCTCAGCATTCTGCACACACACAGAAGACCTCATCATCTCTCTGCATAAGCGCTGGTTAAGATATCACACTACTTTGCTTTGATATGCTAACAGTTCTGACCTTATTTCTACAGGAAATGCTGCAGCAGATGCAGCTGCTAAAGTTGCTGCATTGTCTGTTTTCCTTTCACAGTTAACTGTTTGCTGTTGTCTGACACTCCTGACAGCTGCTCATCTGCTGATGTTTCTGTTCTGCAGTCTCTTTCTCAAGAACGCGCCATTTGGTCAAAATCAGGTGCCCACATTTAAAGACTCAGTGGATGGGTCCAGATAACAAACCTTGTTTGCCACGTTTTTTTTCCACTGTTATGCTAAACTGTCCCACCATGTGGGCAAAGGGGAATGTGTGCTGCTTTGAATTCATCATGGTACACACGCAGCTTTTTTCACCTTCTGCACAGGACTTTTGCAGGAAATACATCATTTGTGCAGCCAACAACGCATCAGGGCTGGTCATATGTTGCCTGCTGGTCATCCACCGGCTGACAAACCTTTGATCATTTAATGATGGATTTCATTGAACCAACACCAAGTGAAGGTAAAAGATACTGTCTGTAATTAAGTTATGACATGTTCAGCAAATGGGTTTGAAGTTTCCAAACAGGATGCTGGAGCTGTGGCTAAAAGCACTACTAACTGAAATTATTCCTAGGTGGGGAATTCTTCAGTCATCAGCAGTGACACGATCCAGGTTTTGCCAACCAAGCCCTGAAAGAAGTGTCAGACTATCTTGGGTTTGACCTACGTCATCATTGTTCATATAATCCACAGAGTGCAGCTGCTGTTGAAAGAGAAATGGCACCATTAAAGCAAAACTTACTAAATGCACCAAAGACCAGTTTCAGTCTTTCGTGGGTTAAAGCCCTTCCACTGGTGCTTGTCCACATGCGCATGCCAATCAGAAACAAACATGGTTTGAGTCCATCTGAAATCTTGTTTGGTAGGCCCCCCAGACAGGTGGAGGTTCAGTTAGGCATCCTCCCCTTACCAGTGTGCGATATGACGATATTGGATCGTGAAGACGATCTTTGATGTTGACGATCTGCCAGAGGAGAGAGATCGATTATCGCCTATAGGGCACATTCTATTAATTGCAGCTCTATGCTTGCGCATTGTGAAGCACGATTTTTTTTTTCCTTGGGCAACTAACAGCCCGCTTCACGTGAACATGACCAACCAATCATGGCGAAGTATGAGCAGGCCTGATTTTTTTTTTTTACTAGCCTCGCTGTTTTAGTCAAGCTTGTAGCAGGTAGCCATGGCCGGCAACGAAAGTTAAAGCTTGGAGTTGGTCCTCAAAAGAACTCCACTTCAGTCGATGGACAGTGTTGGGGAGTAACGGAATATATGTAACGGCGCACGTATTCAGAATACGTAACGTAACGCTGTTTCTGTCTTGGCCAACGTCCCGGCTCTGTTTTGCCGGCTCGCCTCGCCTCCTGCTGCTCCTCGTCCGACTCCATTCTGACCGACTGATCGGGCGAATAGCTCGCTTATTTCCGCTTGTTTTCATGGAGCTGGGGCTTCTGGGAAACGCATCGGGCTGCCTTCGCTCATTTAGAGAATAAATATAAACTCGTGAAACAGAGAAGTATCGTCACGTAATCCATTGATTTCAACACTGTAACTGTATTCTGAATACTATCTATTTAAACTGTAACTGTAATGGAACACAGTTACTCATAATTTGTATTCTGAATACGTAACGCCGCTACATGTATTCCACATCTCAACACCGCGTATGGAACTGGTTTGGGTTTTCCCAAACGACAAAGCGCAAACACAACGAACCTTTTAACCACCTGAAGAGGCAGCATCCGAACAATTTGCTGAGAGCCAAGCAGCGAGGCCGACCACACATCAGCCAGTGGTAACGGCTAAAGACATTACACAGAAACAACCAGCTATAACACAAGTCTCTGATAAAAGCAGGCCATATGAGAGAAGCAGCAAACGGTGGAAAGAGGTGACTTTTTTTGCTTTTTATAGCTAAGTTTTTACAAAGAAAATAGTTTGGTTCTAAATTAACTTCACTGTAAAATGAACTGTGATAAAATCGTGATCGTGATTTTACCATTAAAAATCGTGATGTGATATTTTTGCCATATCGCCCACCCCGTGCCTAATGAATCTAAGGCTAGAAATCAAATAGTCATGAGGGTTTGAATCCATTTTTATCTGGGTAACGAGGAACAAAAATGTCACACTGGATCAATTATATCTATTACAATCAACAGCGTTTTTTCAATTACACTAGAGACTCCTTTGAAGCCCTAGGAGAACAACTACATTCCACGTCCCTATTAGCTTGGCAAAAATCGAAATAAGAGTAGCACTGGACATGTTTGTTGGCTGAAAGAGGTGGCATTTGTGTTATGTTTGGAGAATCCTGTTGTACATTCATTCCCAACAATACTGCCCCAATGGTAGCTTTACACAGGCACTGACCAAATTAGAAGCCCTTTACAGTAGAGTTAAAAACAATGCAGGTACTGACACATGGATGATGGACTGGTTTGACAGTAAGTTTGGTAAATGGAAATCAATTATCGTATCTGCTATCACTGGTATACTTATTGGTGCAAGTGTGTTCAGTCTGATTGATGTTGTATTATTCCAGGTAGAAGTCTCATTGTGGGTCTATTGATGGTCAATCACACCAGATGGCCTCTGGCTGAGACCATCTCATCCAGATGTTGAAAACCCCACTGATTGGATTCCTCCTTTTGATGAAGATGATGTTTGGGTTTGGTTTTGTATTATCTGACTTGCTATCAACCTAAGGATGTCTGTGTCCCTACAATAGCTAAATGCACATGTTGCTAACATTATTAGCTAATGATGTATATAAACTTAAAGATGGTCATGATGATATGATAGAGTGTATATACTTTGGTGTATCCATTTTGCCTTAGCCAAAGGGGAATTAATAATGCCAATTTATCATATAGCCATATATTCTCTTATCATACACTCATATTTCTCATAAATTCGTATAGTATATTCAATTCTGTGTGAAGTACATACAACTTGACCTGAAGTGACCTAATGTGCTGAGTATTAGCTTGTTCATTGTGTTTTTGTGAGGACACCTGCTTATGTCTTGGACAAAGACTGTCTATTCTTCATCTTTGTTGTTGTCCTCGTGTCTCTGAGCATAACCCACACTTTATCTCAGTTGCTCATTAATTTTGATCACTTGACTTCCAGCTTGTTTCTTTCCTCGCCATCCTGCAATCCTGGTATGTGAGGAAGAGACATCAAAGCCCTGGGAACATGTAGCTCAGGGGTCAGACCTCTGTAGCATGGGTTTCCAAGTGAGCTCTGTCCTTTCTGCAGAAATTGATTACTCTGAAGATTTTATTTTGTAATAAAACCTCAAAAGACAAAGATTGTCTAAGGAATTCTATTTCACTTCTCATCAGGTGGAAAAGTGTTTTTCCACCACACAAAGCAAGTAAGAAGGGTGGCGGTAATAAAGGTAATAATATACGCAGGGTCTTAAATTTTTAAAAAAAAAAACCCCAAAATTTTTTTTTTTTGGTTTTTTTTTAAAAAAAAAAAAAAAAAAAAAGGTTTAAAAATTTTTGGGTTTTTTTTTGGGTTCATTTAAAATTTTTAAATTAAAAAAAAAAAGGAAAAAATTAAAAAAAAAATTTTTTTTAAAAAAAAAAAGCCAAACCGGAAAAAAAAAAAAATTTAAAAAAAAATTTGGGGAAAAAAACAAAAAAAAAAAAAAAAAAGGGAAAAAAAAAAAAACCCGGGGGGGTTTTTAAAAAAAAAATTTTTTAAAAAAAAAAGGGTTTTTAAAAATTTTTAAAAAAAAAAAAAAAGGGGGGGTTTTTTGGGCCCTTTAAAAAAAAAAAAAGGAAATTTTGGGGGGAAAAACCAAAAAAAAAAAGGGGGGGGGTTTTTTTTTAAAAAAAAAGGGGGGGTTTTTTTTTTTTTTTCTTTTAAAAAATTTTTTGGGGGGGGTTTTGGGCCCCAAAACCAAATTTTTAAAAAAGGGGAAAAAAACCCCAAAGGGGGGGCCCCCCCGGGGGGGGGGGTTTAAAGGGGGGGGCCTCCCAAAAACCCCCCCTTTTTTAACCGGGGGGGGTTTTTCCCCTTTTTTTTTTAAAATTTTTTTTTTTAAAAATTTTTAAGGGGTTTTTGGGGGGGGCCCCCCCCCCTTTTTTTTTGGGGGTTTTTTTTTCCCTTTTAAAAAATTTTTTAAAACCCAAAAAAAAATTTTTTTTTTTTTTTTTGGGGGGAAAAAAAAAAAAATTTTTTTTTTTAAAAAAAAGGGAAAAAATTTCCCCCCCTTTTTCCCCAAAAAACCCCAAAAAAAATTAAAAAAAAAAAAAAAATTTAAAAAAAAAAGGGGGAAAAACCAAAAAAAAAATTGGGAAAATTTTTTTTGAATTTTTTTTGGGGGAACCCGGGGGGGGTTTTTTTGGGGCCCCGGGGGCCCGGGGGGTTTGGTTTTCCCAAAAAAATTTTTTCCCCTTTTTTTTTTTTTTTCCCCCCTTTTTTGGGAAAAAAAAGGGGGGGGGAAAAAAAAAAATTTTTTTAAAAAAAAATTTTTTTTTTTTGGGTTTTTTAAAAAATTTTTTTTTGGGGGCCCCCCTTTTTTTAAAACAAACAACCCAAAAAAACCCCTTAAAACCCAAAAAAAAAAATTTAAAAAAAAGGGGGGAAAGGGGCCGGGTAAGGGGTTTTTTTTGGGGCCCCCCTTTTTTTTTCCCCCCCCCCCCCCGGGGGGGGGGGGGGGGGCCCCGGGGGGGGCCCCGGGGGGGGGTTTTCCCGGGGGGGGGGGGGGGCCCGGCCCTTTTTTTTTTCCCCCCCCCCCCCTTTTTGGGGGGTTTTTTGGGCCTTTTGGGGGATCCCCCTTTTTTTAAAATTTGGGGGGGGGGAAAAAAAAAACCCCCCCCCCTTTTTTTCCCCCAAAAAATTTTTTTTTTTTTAAACCCCCCCCTTTTTCCCCCTTTCCCCCCGGGGGGGGTTTTTTTTTTTTTGGGCCCCCTTTTTTTTTCCCCCCCTTTTTTTTTTCCCCCCCGGAAAAAAACCCTTTTCCTTTTTCACCCTTTTTGGGGTTTTTTTGGGGGGTTTAAAAAAAATTTGGGGGGGAAAAAAAAAAAAATTTTTTTGGGGGAAAAAATTTTTTAAAAAAAATTTTTTTTTTTTTTCCCCCGCCCAAAAAAACCCCGGGGGAAAAAAAGGGAAAAGGGGGTGTTTAAAAAATTTCCCCCCGGGGAAAAATTTTTTCCCCCCCCCCCCCCCGAAAACCCGGTTTGGGGGTTTTTTTTTAAAACCCCTTTTCCCCTTTTTTTGGGAAAAAAAAAAGGGCCATTTGGGGGGGTAAAATTTTTTTTTTTTTTTTAAAAAAAAAAGGTTCCCCAAAAAAAAAACCCTTTAAAAAAGGTTTTTTAAAAAAAATTTAAATTTTTTCCCCAAAAAAAAAGGGGGGGCCCCCCTTTTTTGGAAAAATTTTTTTAAAAAATCCTTAAACCCGGGGGTTTTTTCCCCCCCCCCCCCCCCCTTTTTTTTTTTTTTTTAAATTTTTGGGGTTTTTAAAAAAAAAAATTTTAAAAAAAAAAAAACACTTTAAAAAAAAAATTAAAAAAAAATTTTTTTCCCAAAAAAAATTTTTTTTAAAAAAAAAAAAATTTTTAAAAAAGGGGGGGTTTTTTTTTTTTGGGGGGGTTTTTTGATCCCGGAAAACCTTTTCCCCGGGAAAACCCGGGGGGTTGGAAACCTTTTTAGGGAAAAAGGGGGGGGTTTTTGGGGGTTTTTTTTTTTTGGGGGGGGGGGCCCCCCCTTTTTAAAATTTTTTTTTGGGGGGGGCCCTTTTTTTTCCCCTTTTTTTTTTTAAGGAAAAAATTTTTTTTAAAAAAAATTTTTTAAAAATTTTTAAAAAAATTTTTTTTTTTAAAAAAAAAAACCCCCCCCTTTTTTTTTTTAAAAAAAAAAAAAATTTTTTTTTTTTTTTTTTTCCCCTTTTTTTTTAAAATTTAAAAAAAAATTTCCCCAAAAAAAAAAAATTTTTTTAAAAAAAAATTTTTTTAAAAAAAAATTTTTTAAAAAAAAATTTTTTTTTTTTTTTTTAAAAAAAAAAAAAAAAAACCCCTTTTTTTTTTTTTTTTTAAAAAAAAAACCCCAAAGGCCTTTTTTTCCCCCTTTTTTTTAAAAAAAATTTTTTTAAAAAAAATTTGGGGCCCCCAAAAAAAAAACTTTTTTTGGGGGAAAAAAAAATTTTTTTGGAAATTTTTTTGGGGGGGTTTTTTTCCCCCGGGGCAGGGGAAAACCCCTTTCCCAAACCTTTCCCCAAAAAAATTTTTTCCCCCCCCCTTGGGTTTTTGGGGGGGCCCCTTTTGGGGGGGTTTTTAAAAACGGGGGGCCCCCCCGGGGGGGTTTTAAAAAATTTTTTTTTCCCGGGGGGGGTTTGGGGCCCTGGGGTTTTTAAATTTTTAAAAAAAAATTTTTCCCCAAAAAATTTTTGGAAAAATTTTTCCCCCCCCTTTTTTTTTTTTCCCCCCCAAAAAAATTTTGCCCCCCCTTTTTTTTTTAAAAAAAAAAACCCCTTTTCCCCCCCCCCCCCAAAAAAAAAAAAATTTTTTTTTTTTTGGGCGGGTTTTTGGGGGGGGTTTTTTTTTTTTAAGTTTTCCCCCCTTTTTTTTCCCCCCCAAATTTTTTTTAAAAAAAAAGAAAATTTTTAAAAAAAAATTTTTTTTTTTAAAAATTTTTTTTAAAAAAAAAAATTTTTTTTTTTGGGAAAAATTTTTTTTTTTCCCCTTTTTTAGGGGGGGGGGAAAAAAAACCCCCCCCCCCCGGGGGGTTTTCCTTTCCCTTTTTTTTTTTTTTTGGGGGGGCCCCCCAAAAAATTTTTTTTTGGGGGGGCCCCCCCTTTTTTCCCCCGGGGGTTTTTTTGGTTTTTGGGGGGGGGTTTTAGAAAAGGGGGTTTTTTTTTTTTTTCCCCCCTTTTTTTCCCCAAAAGGGGAACCCGGGGGGGGGGGTTTTTTTTTCCCTACAGTCCCCTCAAAAGTATTGGAACAGTGAAGCAAATTCCTTTATCTTTTCTGTGGACTGGAAACATTTGAGTATGACACCGAAAAACAAACATGAGACAAAAATTCAACATTTCAGCTTTGATTTCCAGGTATTTACATCTGGTTCTGATGCACAACTTAGAAGATAACATTATTTGTAAAGGAACACTACATTTCTGGGTGATCAAAAGTATTGGAACATGTGACTGACAGGTATGTTATGTTGCCCAGGTGTTTCCTATTACACTAATTATTCAAACAATAAATAGCACTTGCTCAGTTTCACATTTGGGTTTTGCCAGAGGAGACTGCATTTACAGCAAGAAGTGTAACAAACATGAAAACCAGAGAGCTGTCTATGAGGGAGAAAGAGGCAATTGTGAAGCTGAGAAAAGATGGAAAGTCGATGATGAGGTAACACCCGATGGCAGCAGCAAAATGAACTCAGAAGTCTACAAAAACATTTTGTCTGCCAATTTAAAGAAAAATGCAACCAAACTGATTGGGAGATCCTTCATCATGCAGCAAGATAACGACCCAAAACACACTGCAAAAACAACAAAGGAGTTCATCAGGGGCAAGAAGTGGAAGGTTTTAGACTGGCCAAGTCAATCTCCAGACTTGAATCCTATAGAGCATGCTTTTCACTTGCTAAAGAGGAAACTGAAGGGAACAACCCCCAAAAACAAGCAACAGCTGAAAGAGGCTGCAGTGAAAGCCTGGAAAAGCATCACAAAAGAAGAATGCAAAAGTTTGGTGATGTCAATGGGTCACAGACTTGATGCAGTTATTTCAAGCAAAGGATTTGCAACAAAATATTAAGTCTTATTTGCTTTAATTATCTGTTCCAATACATTTGAACACCTAAAAATGTGGTGCTTCTTTACAAAAATGTTATCTTCTCGTTGTATATCGGATCCAGATGTAAGTACCTGGAAATAAAAGCTGAGATGTTGAATTTTTGTGTCATATTCATCTTTTGGTGTCAAACCCAAATGTTTCCAGCCTACAGTAAAAATAAAGGAATCAGCCTCATTGTTCCAATACTTTTGGAGGGGACTGTA
>JAFBJY010001213.1:0-76786 GCA_016801885.1 Toxotes chatareus | reverse complement strand
GGGTGGGCGATATGGCAAAAATATCACATCACGATTTTTTAATGGTAAAATCATGATCATGATTTTATCACAGTTAATTTTACAGTGAAGTTAATTAAGAACCAAACTATTCTCTATGTAAAAACTTGACCCTAAAGACAAAATGTCACCTCTTTCCACCGTTTGCTACTTCTCTCATGCTTTTGTCAAAGGCTTGTGTTATAGTTGGTTGTTTCTCTGCCTCTGGGGTTTGTTGTTTGTTGTTTCTTTTCTTTTTTCCATTTGTTTGTCTGGCTGAGTGTATGTTGGTGTGGACGTGGGTTGGCGGTTTCCTGGCTGGCTCCTCCCTGCTCCCTCCTCCTCATCAGGATGATTCCAACCACCTGTGCTCAATCGGGTGGCTATCTACCTCCCTCCTGGAGTATAAGAGGCCCGGCTTTCCTGTCAACCCTCGCCAGATTGTACCGTCGTCTACCTCGTGACTAGATCTCTTTGCCCCGTGATTTTTGCCCCTGTGGATAGATCTTTGAATCCTTTGCCTTGTGGATTTTTGCCTTACCTTTGTCTCTCTCCTAACCACTCTCCTCTCACTCCCTGCAGACTCCGACGGATTACCCCTCTCTGTGCTTCCTCCACACTGCCTCAGCAGACACCTCCAAGTTCCCCGGGAAATCCCGCCGCCTTTAGTTCCCTTTGTTATTTATTGTTTGAACTTTGTGAATAAACTGTTTATCACGTTCGAAGTTTGCCTTCGTTCTGCTTTTGGGTCCAGGCCCTGACTAACAGACTCTTCTCTCTCTCTCTCTCTCACACACACACACATAACATTCTTCATTATAATTGTGAGGACACACGCCACCATAACGTATCATTCCCTTGCCCCTTGTCTTAACTCTTGTAACTATCATAACCGGAAAAGTCAACACTGGAATCAAAATTAACCCATACTAATGATATTCAATCTTTCCAAATGTATCAAATGAATTACAACAATAATCACTCAGACTATTCAGCTGGGTTGGTGAATTCAGCACTAGGACAGCAGCAGCAGCTGAACTGTACATAACTTCATGTACTAACACACAGCAAATTCACAAAGATGCTAAAATCTTAGAGTCAGGCAAAAGTGTGTGAAAGAGTTACATTTTCTGGAGTTTATTTTTATAACTCTGACTACAGTTTGTGTTGGTGTGCACACCCAGGCCGAGTTGAATTTTGGAGTTTATCTCTGGTGTTCAGGGATCTGGTTTTAACTCTGTCCTGGAGTTCACGACGCATTTTATCGCGGCATGAGCAGCAAACGCCAAGAAGGTCGTCACAAGGCTGGTAAGATACGATTTTTATCAAAAGTACTTAAATGCGGATATTTTGTCATTGTTCTCACTTTATCTACTTACATAGTACCGCTAATGACTGCGAATCCTGATGTTGAACGTAACCCCATTGCTTTTTTTACTCCATTATTTAGGAGCAAGCAGCTCCCGCAGCATTAGTTAGCTAACTGTCCTTAGCTGCCATTGTGGAGCTGTTAGCTTTCACTCAAACGTTAAATGTCAGCCCATACTGTCTGTGGCGTGTGATGTCTGTGTAGAGCCAGTTAACATGTTGATCAAAGTACAACATGGAGGAAGAAGAAGGACATTAAACTGATAAGAGAACTTGCTTCGAGATTTTCTCAGTGCAGGTATTAGCCAGATGTTTAGTATTGAATTAATAAAGATGTAAACATGTTGTAACGTGGAGGTTGTTATGCATAGTACTTAGCAGAAGTTTCTTATCCCAGAGACTACAACACTGGAAAGCTTTCACAGATCAACAGGGAGCAGAGGTGGATGAGGATGTTTCAAAGATCTGTGTTTTTCATCTACAGTGATGATGGTAGGACATTTAAAATTCATATTTTGCTGCACTTATATTTTGAGGATTTGTATATTGACACAGAGAAAAATATCTGATTGTGAGAAGTGGATGATAAGAATTCCAAAGTGCAGTATTTAATCCAGTTCATATTAAGCTGTATGTGTTGTCTGCATTTCAGACAACACATCTACTGAAGGATTGCAGACATCTACTGAAGCATCTATGAACCTGGCTGATCGTTCAGACCTGACAGAACATGTGACCCTACTACTTGTGATAAGCAGAGTTATAAGTAATGGTAATGTTTTGTCTTGAGACAGGTAATATCCAGCCAGGTCTGGTGATATAGTTTTAATGTGCTGACTTTAGATTTTATTTCCTTTATACTTGTGTGTGCATCTGATCTTCAGGATCTAAGTGTCCTGCAGCAAGGGTGTGAAGGTTCTCCTCTCAAGTCTGATAGATACACTGTCAGTCTCAAGCATTTTAAACAGAGACACAAGTGATTCTGGATGCCAGCCTTTGATGGAGAAAAAGTGACCTTTGTAAACTTATATACAACTAGATTATTTGAATTCCTAAAAATGCAAGTAATATCAACATGTAATAGGTATTAGATGAATGTATTTTGCTTACAAATAGATCTAAGTGTAGTTGTAAATGTTTTCTTTTAGAGATGTGAATAAATTCAAACCAAGCGTGGAGATGACTGTGATTAAAGAGTATGAAGAGACTGGAAGTTTGAAATATTCCACCACACACAGTTACTAGTTAATTATTATTGTCGCTCACATGTACGTGGAAAAGAAGGGTAAGAGGCTTCAATCTTGATCCTATATCCTTTTATAAAAACAGATAAAAATGGTAAGAGATTTTTTCCAACTTGCAGGTGTGAGAGCTGTTAGTAAAGCAACAAAAGAGTTCCATTCCCTCGATTGTTTCACTTTTTCCCATCTTTGAAAGACCCATTACTCCAAAAATAAGTTTAACTCCCTTGTTTGCATAAGAGCAACATACAGGCCTTGTTCTTGAGAGAGCTGTTTTTTCTTTCAGGAACATTTCTATGATAAGTCAAAGCAAGCTAGCGTCCCTAACTCCTTTCTTGAGTGGTGGTACGAAGAGCAACGAAATCCAAAAGCACCTTCATCCCAGAGTAGAGTGGAGCTAAGGAGGTCCCATCATCCAGAACATATGATGATCAAGCAATCAGAGATGAATGCATGGAAGCCATATCTCTCTCTTCACCACCCCAGCTGATCCTGACTTAGTGTTACAGAGAGGATGTAGAGAAACCTTCATCACCGTCAGCAGATCTTTTTCATGACCCATGCTGTCAGTTGGATGTATTACATCGTTTCCACGTTTCTGGATGTCATGGGACTGATTAGTATTAAATATATATTTTTAAGTAAAAATATTGGTTTATTTTAAACATTTGAAAATGTTGTTTTCTCTTTTATTTAGATTTTGCAAGACTTCTCACTGATGTTTGGAGCAGAGGTTGCTTCAAGGTTCCTTGAAAAATGGAACAGCAGTTTTAAAGATAAAGTTAACAAGGAGGGGCAGGAACTCTGAAAGAGACGTCTTCTCTTAAAACAACAACTGAAAGCTGCCCTGAATGAAGGATCTGACACTGCTGATGAAGTAGGTACAATTATCATCAGAATAGTAATGCAGTTATGTGAGTCATCCAACAGTCATCAGTTTATTGTGTTTTTTATTGATTTATTTTACAAAAGCATCTCTGAGTCTAAATAGGCCACTTAAGTCTGCAGTTAAGATTCAGTGAGGGCTGAACATTGCTTTGCTCTGCAGCACAGATTTATAATGACTGGGCCATTAATAGTTGTTATATGTTGTATATGTTTAAGATCATAGTAAAACCATTAGAACAATGTCCAGAGCAATATCATGAACACTTCCATTTCATTATATATATAAATGTATTGCTTTAACTCTGTCCCCATAGTGGGATATAACATAACTACTCTTCTGAAAGGTTTCATCTTACCGCTACTCCATAGCCAGCTGGAAGAAAGCTATTCCCAAAGACTGCCGGAGAGCAGCGGATCATCTGAGTAAAATTTCAGAAGGTTTGTCAAAACTCTACAAATACTGTAGATGTTGCTTTGAGTTTGTAAACTTACATTTTGTAAACATATTTCTCTTCATTTCCCAGTCATCCCAAAACCTTTGGAGGATCGTCCTGACCACTGAAGGAACCTATCAGCCATATCTTGCCCCACAGGAACTTCCAAGATCCAGGTTTCCTTGCTTTATGTTGTCTTGGACAAAGAAACTTCCATCAAGTCAGTCATGTATACATCCTTTTAATTGCTTTGATGGGCTGTTCAAGTTACATTTTGTTTTCGGTGTGAAGTATGATGACGCTTCTTCCAATATGTACATATTTTTTGCAGACAGTTCTGCTTTAATATTGATACAACTGAAGAAACTCCCAAGAGTAAAGAAGCTCAAAGCAAAGCTGTTAAAACAAACCATAAAGCAACTTATTTCCACAAAATATTGAGATGTTTCCTCTATAATTCATCCTTTGGTTCGGTATTTGCTTTTGTTCAAGGAACCTCAAAATGAATTCATACCATGTATCCAGATAAAAAGAATCTCTCCTAGTTATTGTGGATTCAGGAGACATCTCTATTAAGATACACCTTTCCATTGATAACACAAATTAATGTCTAACTAGATCCCACTCAAATAAATTATTACAGAGACAATCAACAATTCTTTCAGTCTGTAACTGATAAATACTTCCATCTCATTTCCAAAATACCAAAATAGCTCCTTCAGGTTCTCTATGAAACAGCAATAGCTTCAGTTATAATAGCTTTTGGGGAGTGGAGTGGTTAAATACTGTAGTTCTTCTGGCAGGGTGGGAATCTGTCAAGCAGGTTACCAGAGCTCAAATTCCAGGATACAGAGGTTCTTGTGGTGTTGACATGAAATCTGGAATGTCACAGAGACCCAGAGCCTGACCCCAGAGCAAGCACTTCTCATCTTCTGCTGGTCTGTTTTAAGGCGACTGTGGCAAGAAAAAACTCCCTTTTAACAGGAAGAAACCTTGAAAAACCAGAACCTGGCTCATATGGGGGACCCTCCTGCTGATGGCTGGGCTGGGTGAAAGGAGGAAAGGAGGAAGATAGGACAGCTAGAATGGAGGAGAGGAGGAGAAGGACATGCAGCATTTAAAACATCATACAAACAGGGATACTGGGTTACATAGGACAATGTTATAAGGCCCAGCACAGGACTATGGGACAGATTAATGACATAGAACTAGTTGGGTCTGAGAGAGAAGAGGTGTACAGAGGATCATGGGATGTCTGCAGCTTCCTGGGCCTATACTTGTAATAACCAAGGAATAGTTCAGTTGCATGAACCAACCCCTGCTATACAAACATAACAGTGTCTATAGAAAATAGTGAAACCAGTGCTAGTTGCAGCTGTTTGAGAAAAACGATCTGCTGATCCTAAAGTTGCCAAATAATATGTGTGAACTTCACTATAGAGGGCTAATAAGGTTCTGGTATTATTACATTACCGGCAGATTACTCGCTATCAGCCACGGAGGACAATTTTATGCCATTTCCAACAGGAGATTTCAGCAGATACATTAACATGAATGTTGTTCACACTCCATCTATCCTGTTAGTGGTTGTCTTTTGATTCTAGCTGCTACTGTCACTTGGTGCTGCTGAGTGGAGAAGCACTTTATTTTGTGGAGCATCTATCAAACCAGTCCAGAGTGAGTCCTCAGGGTCTAAAGATCTCACAGCCTTTTCTCTCAGTCAACACAGCTGGAGATTCACTAACGACTAACTTGGACACACTGACATCCAAAGGTTTGCTGGAAGGGATGACAAAACATTGGGGGAAAATGAATTATGAATTATGAAACAAGGCCTTAGTGAAGTTCTTTTTTGTTCTTTTCTATCCTGTGACAGTGAAATATAAAAGTTGTTGTTGAGTAAATGTCCATCATTTACACTTTACTGTTGGACAGTAAATAATAATAATAATGTTTCTCTGGTAGATGTTTCTCACTGCAGCTCGAGGAAAGAATAAAGCAAATGGCACAGCTTCTGGTGGCTCTGACAGAACTAAATTGGAATAAATCTGCTGTCACGCTTGTTTGCACACAGATAACTGGCAACATCCAATGAGACCAACTAGACTGCATCTTCACTTCTGACCTCTGACATATGCTAGAAACACCACTGTATATATGGGGACTAATTGGCCCCAGACATAATTAGACAGGATTTAGGACTTACGAAGACATATATATTTTATAATACCATCATATATCAAAAGTGGTAATATATATCAATGTTATTCACACCGATAATATATATTACACGCCGTATGATTCTTTCCATAAGAGCTATCGCTTCCACCTTTTGTCTCAATCAGCTGTTTTTAGAATTATAAAGAGCAGATACTTGGAATCTGACTCCTTGTTGTTTCCTACATTAATCAGCTCATCTTCTGTCTTGAAGGAAAATGAACTCTGCACGATGTATTTAAACTGCATGGTCAGTGTGAACATCTGCACAGCTTTTGAAGAGTATGATTAAAGAACTAACTTCTTTCCTGGACGTTAGATAAAGTGTCCACTGTGACTGTCCACCTAAGTAAGGAACAAGTCATTGCAGAGACAGAGTGCCACAGAGACAAACTGTTGGCTAAAGATCCCATCAGAGACCAATAGCAAGCACTTTATCTTCCTTCCTTCCCTCCTCCCTCCTCTCTTCTGGCTTTCACTCCATGTGACAAATCATGCTTGTGGTGTTGAATGAAATAGGTTGGACTTAGTCCATACATTGGTCCTGATGTCTGATCCTTCAACCATGAAGCCTTTGCTTAGTAGCAATATACTGGAGGCTACACAGAGACAGAGACAGGAGGACTCATACACAGACACAGTCTTCCTCTCTGGAGACTGGTTCGGTGAGGATGTCGCCAATGTCCGTGAAAGCAGCAGTAGAAGCAGCGACAGAGTCTCCAGCCTCTGTGTTTCATCAAGCAGCGATTCACACTGGGATTTCTTCCTCCTCTGGCTTCATCTGCAGCGCTTTCTCTTCTGGAAATGAACTGCAGGACACGGAGCTAGGTAGGAAGAGCGCGGAGCTTGCAGCTGATTAAAGGACACCATGCTTTACTTCTGGATACACACCGTGTGGATCCCCAGTGTCGCTTTCCTCTTTGATTTCTTAAGGCAAGGATCGTTTACTCTTTTCATCTCATGTCCTAAGCTTTTCCACTAGGAAACACCGGAGCTGAGAGGGAAATTCCAGCTACCGTGGATGTTTATTGTGCGTGTGTCCGTCTGATGCTGACTCGAGTTGTGAAGGTCTGTGATGACGTCACTTCCTGAAAACACCTGACATGACAGAGAGGGTTCATGCCTCTCTCTGACTTTCTGCTGCTTCCTGTTACAGCAGAGCTCTGTTTGCTCTAAATGAAGTTAGAAGTGATGAGTGGAGCTGAGCTGAGCTGACAGCAGCCTCTTGTACAGTAGCAGTGTGTGACACAGAGAGCAGAGCAGCCTCAGAGGCTGATGGTACAGCTGACAGCTTCAGTACAGTCTCCTCTCAGCACAGTAGTAGAGTAGTGCAGAAACATGTGGAGCCTGTTGACTGTCTCCACTGCTGGACTTATTTCTGAGAGCTGGTCTCTCTGATGAAATGTGTGTGTGTGTGACATTTGTATTAGGCCAGTATGCAAGTTAGCTTGTGTGTATTGTTAAATAGCTGTAAATACTAAACCTAACCACAGAGTGGACTCTGGATACAAACCCAGTCTCCCACCTCCACTGCTGTTAATAAACTTCATTACCTCATTCATTCAGAAAATCTGTTTCCTCTGAACATCATCCAGCCACATTATGTTTCACACATAATGGATTTGCTTTTTCCACAGTTTACTACAGTTTAGTGTATTTAGTGTATGTGGTTGTAGTGAGCTGAGGAGGTGAGAGAATGAATACAGGAAGACAGATGGATCAACACGGTGAACAAAACATACAGGTTATACAATGACAGTGTTGTGGTAAAGCTGAGTTACAATCCAATATCATAATACAGAGAGGGAATATATACTTCATTAAAATGAGCAGTGAAAGAGCACAGACGAGTCACATCAATTCACTGAACTCCTCCTGTCACAGTCACAGAATAATGATCGTCATTACTATAGAAACTTCTGGATAAATGATGGAACAGTTCCTCATTTTCTCCCACTCACCAAGAAAATGTATTTTTCTTCGAATCATGAAAATCTTTAAACCGAGGTTTTGTGAGAAAAAAAAGGCAAAATGACAGAAGAAATTTTCTCCTCTCTCTTCAAAAGCTTTCAAGAGTCATCATGAAGAAATAAAAAGTACATCATTGTGTTTTAATAGTGAACTGGAAACACAGAGCCTGGAAATGACAGAGTCAAACTGGCTCTTGAATGCTGTAATTGTGATCATAATAATAAAATTCTACAGCTGCTGCAGTGAGAACTTTCCTCTCATCCTTCTTTCCATCACACACACACACACACACACACACACCATCATGGAGAATATATAGAACTTACAGCAAATCAGGATCTGTATTGATCATTCTTCATTTTTTTTACCTGATGCTGCTCTGACATAACAAACTATAACTACTTGCAGAACGTAAGTGTGTGTGTGCATTAAAATAGGGTTAAAATCGGTTACCGATTAAGGTCTCATCTATCTGCACAAACAAATCTCTCTCTCTTGTGTTCTATTCATCCAGTCAGCTAATAATATTCACAGCCTTCATAGAAAACAAACAGAAACATAATGTCACACAAGCTGCTCCACATAGACCTAGCATAGCATTTGGAGCAGGCACACAATTAAATTCCTCAAAGGCCAAATGGATTTTCTGATTGTGTCATTCTTCAGAATGGCTGTGGGCTCTGTTACATCTAAACAAGATGTGTGTGTGTGTGTGTGTGTGTGTCTCTTTACTCCAACACGCCATCAAATATTCCATTAGTGCTTCAGGACTGTGCAATTTGTTAGAGTTAAATTTAGATCCATTTGAACCTTTAAACATATCAGCTCTCACACTGACTGAGGCTGGAATTCCTGAACAGCTACTAAGATTTGGAGCTTAGTGACCATCATCAAAAGACAAGGAAAAGAGAAGAAAGGAAACATTTCAACAAATGAATGTACCATTTCCTCATATGAAATAGTTTCACTGTAGCTTAATAATTAGATCCTTCAACAACTAGGACTTAATACAGTCCTGTAGATGAGCTGCATGGAGCAGAAAACAAGAATCAGAGCTGAGAGTCTAAAAAGTGGCAGAGTTAAACTTCCAAACTTATTCTGTCTCACAGTCATCAACAGTTTTCCTCCTACTCAAAAACACTGCAAATGAACACTCATCCAAATGCATCACATGCCACCTCAAACACATCAACATATTTTAGATTCCAGTTTCAGGACTAAGGTTTTCAAGGCAGGAAGAATTCTCAGCAGCCTAAATTTACTCCTCCACAGTGAGGAAATCACTGATTGTTTTACTGTCCCTTAACCAAAGAGGGTGAATATGAACACAGCCTGAAAAAACGCTTCGCTGCAAGAGCTGATCCAGCTTTAAGTCCCTCGACTCATTCTGCAGATTTACTACAGGACATAATTGTATTGCACTGGAAATGAACTAAAAAATCAAGGCTCAAAGCCAAAGGAGATTTGAACCTTAGTGTTCAGTATAAGACACAAGTGGACTCAGTGATAGGTAAATGTAGAAGGCTGAAACTTTAAAAGCACAATAATAAGTAGATGATTGTAACAGAAGTGGAAACAGTGTGTGCTACTTAGTTTGCATTGGACTGGGAGATTATTTCTCCTGAGTCTTAAACTGTGCTTCTTTGTTTTCGGGCCAAATCTTGAGAGATGATGAAAGTGATTCACATATTGGAAATAAAAAGATTTTACAACACATCAAACTGTTTCAAAGTTCACAGCATTTAAAACACTTTGTCTGTGAGAAGCAATGAATATTGTGTTTGTTGTGATGCAGTGAGGTTTGACTCTGTATTTAATATGCGGATTATATGTGACTTATTATGAAACCAAACTGTTCCCAAGATCAGTGTCTTCTTTAACAGGCCTGAGTCTGACAGCTGAACAATGAGGCTGAATCCAAACAGCTGCTTTGAAGTCCTCCATCAAGTATCATCATTACATCACAGACCTGACCTACAGCACATTGATGGAACTTCCTAAAATAACACAGCACTCTCCACTTTGCGCTGTGATGTCCAGAACTCAAATATTTACAGTAAAGTCACAGATACTATTACACTCTGAGCTTATTGACTCCCTGGAGCTCCAGGCCTTTCCTGTTGTTGGTCATGCTCCAGACTCCACCAGCAACAGTGGACTGACACACTGGACCTCTAGCTGATTGTGTGAAACCCTATGAGAGAAAACCCACAAAAAAAAGAAAAGAAAAAGAACACCTGACAATATCATTCTACACAAAACAGATTAAAACTTCTGACCCCAATAACAAACCCTGTCCATGCTACGTGCTCACTCTGCTGCTTATGTCTCAGGCAATTATTGAGGAATACAAAAGGCAAAATATGACCTTCATAGATCGGACATCAGACAAGAGACAGTACAGACTGAAGCTACAACACCTCAGACCCACGGCGCATGTGGCAAGGACTCAAGGATGTAGAGAACTTGACTGGGGCCCACAAGAGACAAGGAGGTGTGGCTTCCTGAACCACAGAGCAGCTTTCCAAACAAATACCACCAGCTTCCCTTACCTTAAATTCTAGGAAGGTGAGGTCTCTGGAAATGTGACATCTAAAATCAATATACTCCTCATTCTAACAAATAGTGTTTTCCATTGTGAGGTGTACTCACATTAAGCCATGCTGTGAACAGCCACTATCACTAAAGCTGTGCTGAACGCTGCAAGTGTTTCTTCCACTTTACTGCACAGCAAACTGATTTGTTCATCTGAACCACTATCAGTGATGCTCACTCACTGAGAAACACATTTCCATTTTCTTACAACCTTTTCATAGTTTAAAAAGAAACAGCAAAAGTTTGCTTTGCATTAGTAGTAACATAACAGCTGTGATGTGGCTGAAAATGATCAGTAAACAGTGAACAAAGGCTGATATCTGAAAGTCCAAACTGGAACAGAGGAGTGAAAGTAAACTTCTCAGATCACAGAGGTTCAGGTAGAAGAGGGAATTTCTGACTAAAAATACCTGGAAGAAAGAAACTTGATGTAAACTTGTTGAAGCCTCATGTTTGCTTTTTTCAACTCTGAAGTCAACTTTTCCACAGGACAGGTACTGTGGATTTATATGCTCCATCATTTCATTAGAATTTCTTTAGAAAGGATCTTGTTGCAGACAGTACAGACTTCCTAGAAATCCTTTCCTTTAACACACAAACTACAGTGCATCACACCAAAACAAAGTTAAGATAGTTGAGCAACCATGAGAATTCTCTTCACAATCATGATCAGCATTTAAAAAGCTCAATGTTATCCATGAATGATAAGGCACAATCAAACCACTGGGCTTATGGGTATGATTACTTGTCGTCCCAATTTCAATAAACATATCATTTGGACAAAACATTTCAAAAACATGAACTTCTAAACTGAACACTGACATGAACTAACAACATGTACTTACCCTATTGGAAAACTCCTTGGAGGTGATCTAGGACTTCTTCCTGTAGTTTCCTCTTGTCCTTGTAACAGCAGTAGCTCCTCCCTCCTTGTCAATAATTGTGCAGAAATATCTGAGTGCTTCTTTTCTTCCTAAATCAAGTGAGCAAGTCCCTGTCCAGATCCAACTGTTTCTCTGCTCTGTTTGACTTCTGAACTTGTCTCTGGCTGTGTGTCCACTTACCGCAGCCTGGTGACATCAGACTGTAGAATGTTGATACATCAAAGGCATCAAAGGACAAACACACACACACACACACACACACACACACACACACACACACACACACACACACACACACACACACACACACACACACACACACACACACATCCACAGGTAGATCCTGTGTTCTACCTGGTTTAACAGGTAGAGATCATCAGATAATGGAATGACTCTGATACCTTCATCTGTTTCCATAAACACATGGAGGAAATCTCCCCAAACACAAACTTAACCACAATGTGATCTACAGGTAACAAAAACAAACACTTGCATGTAAACTCACACCAGCATAAAATAAGTCATTTAATTTTCACCATCAGCTTCCTAATTGATTCAGGTGACAGGTGGCAACTGTGATGCAGAGAAGAGACCAACATACAGCAGGACTCTGTGGGATTTAAGGTCTAACTGTACAAAGATAAGTTGAATGAGATCTAAAAGAAACATGAGTCAAAATGATTGAAGGAGGACTTCACTGTGGACTACAGGGAGACAGAAAGACACTTTCCAGTCATTTCCTACCAGCAGTCAGCAGACAAACACTCATGAGAGAGCACCTTTCACACCTCACTCTGACAAAGACACACAGCCCAGTTCAGCCTCTGCACAAATGCAGAAGGACAAACACTGCTGTGACTGTATTTAAAAGAGGCAATATACTATGATCTACATTAACAACTGAACAAATCCTTATTACTAATAGAGCATTAAGTTCAATAGTTAATTAAAAAGCGAACAGGAGATCATACTGTTTCTTTTTGTACAGGCTGTTGGTATATAAGATTTGAATTTATTGCCTTAGTGTCAATGTAAATGTTTCCTTATTGAACTTGCGCTGCAGTGTTGGTGCCTGAACATGTGTGTGCTCAGAGATTCAACTGGCAGAACAGTGAGACCTTGGCGAGATTAGTCTCTTGTGTGAGGTTATTGATCAAGTCTGATGGAGGACACAGGATGAAACGGGATGAGCCCAGTTTGTATTTTTTAGGTAAGAAGATTTTTTCCCACAATCCCAGTTGTCATTTAAAGCATAGAGACATCACTACTGCTGCTCTACAAAGGTTTCAATTCCTAGTCACTGGCTTCTTCTTACAGTCAAAGAGAAAGCTCAACAACAATCAAAACAATAAGAATAGCCAGGATAAAATCAAATACTAGAGGAGTGAGAAGAGAGGAGCAATTATAGAACATAAGTGTAAACATAAAATGCCACGTTACTTAAAAACCTGCAATACCGAACAGATGGATTTGTACGCTCAGCTTTGTGAAAGAGTCCACAGAGTCTGCTAATAATTTCGTGACTTACTGGGAGATTATTCTAAAGGGATTTAGGAGGTTGCAAACTGGAAAGCACAATCTTCCTGAGTCTTAAAAACATGTCCGAGGTACATGTAGAAAGTCAGCACATCATACAGGGACGGTGATTTTACTCCTGGATGTATTTCATCCAAAATAAAAAATACTACCTTCTTCAACTAATATCATGTCAGCTTTCAGGGGAGTTCAAGACCCATACCACAGTGTGAGCGCACACTGAATGATATTTCAGAGTTCTTTTGTATTAACTTTTCCCAGTTAAGCAGGAAAAGTTTGGTTTGCATTATCAGTAACCAACCACATGTTCTGATATGGCTGTAATTAATCAGTAAACAGTGACATAAGGCTGATATCCCAAAGGCTAAAACAAGAGCAGCAGGAGTGAGACTAAACTCCAAACTGTAGAGACTATAGAAGTTGTAAAAAGTCAAAAGTCCTGAGAGCTGAAAACAGAGATGCTTTAGAACAGAGCTTTCTCTCTAATCTTCAGCATAGATATGCTACAAGTTTAGCTACTGAAGATACAGCTGATAGAGAATGTTAAGAGTTGGCAATGCCGCCAGGCTAGCTGCCGGGTCACAAGTGCAGTGCAGCTATCCCTACTACTCCTGGAACATTGTGTTCTAGAATGCAGGTTTACTTGTGGTCTTAAAGTTCCACAATAGGAGAGAATGAATTTGTTTTTGTTCTATTCTATGAACCTGTACCATCACTGTAAAAAAAAAAGCTTATATTCAATTATTTGAACCTAATTACATGATTTTTCGATGCTAAAACTTCAGTCAAAAACACTTTCACTGAATGTAAAGATGATTTTTTACAGAATATTAAGGTTTTCCAATATCAAAAGACTTTTTACATCACAAAAGATTTACAACTGCCAGTTCAGTGAAATGTCTAACTGCATGCAGTTCCTGGGTTTTATACTTCTGCTAATAGAGTCTCATCACTGTAGGAAAAAACAAGTCCTCCTCATTACGTTCCCTCATTAGTGAGAAAGTTCTCATTCATTTCACACAGTGCATCCACTCATGTCTCATACTGAACACTAAGTTGAAAGCTCCTGACCTCTCAGTGTCTTGATTTCTAATGAATATCCAGATCACCTCTGCCTCTGGGGTTTGTTGTTTGTTGTTTCTTTTTCTGTTTTTTCCATTTGTCTGGCTGAGTGTATGTTGGTGCGGGCGTGGGTATGTTGGTGCAGGCGTGGGTTGGCGGTTTCCTGGCCAGCTCCTCCCTGCTCCCTCCTCCTCATCAGGATGATTCCAACCACCTGTGCTCAGTCTGGTGGCTATCTATCTCCCCCATGGAGTATAAGAGGCCCGACTTTCCAGTCAACCCTCACCAGATCGCACCGTCATCTACCTGGTAACTAGATCTCTGTGCCCTGTGATTTTTGCCCTTACCTTTGTCTCCTCCTAACCGCTCTCCTCTCGCTCCCTGCAGACTCCACCGGATTACCCCTCACCGTGCTTCCTCCACACTGCCTCAGCCGACACCTCCAAGTTCCCCGGAAAATCCCGCCGCCTTTAGTTCCCTTTGTTATTTATTGTTTGAACTCTGTGAATAAACTGTTTATCACGTTCGAAGTTTGCCTTCGCTCTGCTTTTGGGTCCAGGCCCTGACTAACAGACTCTGATCATGACATTTAATGACAGAAAATCTACTAATTGTTGGTGTAAAACTGGTTTGGAACAATGTGAACAGTCAGGCAGGGATGGATTTCACTGTTGTTACTGACAAAGAAAAAAAGAATTCTTTAAGTGCAACAGAGCACTTGTCTGTAGCACCTGATCCTCACACATTCACACCTCATTTGTGTGGGTATGACAAAAAAAACATACTAACTTTTTTACAGCTAATGCAGCATCTGATTTTCCAGTGGAAAACTTTTAACCTGAACAAGCAATAGCAGAAAGTGTTTGGTTTGCACTGGCAGTAACATCACACACCTCTTATACAGATTGAAAATGATCAGTATGTCAAAGTACAAACTATAAACGCAAACCATGATGCCTGGCAGACAATAGAGCAACCATAAGAAGTGATGTGGACTTTCCTGTAGTTTCCTCTTGTCCTTGTAACAGCAGTAGCTCCTCCCTTCCTTGTCAATAATTGTGCAGAAATATCTGAGTGCTTCTTTCTTCCTAAATCGTGAGCAAGTCCTGTCCAGTCCAACTGTTTCTGCTCCTGTTTGACTTCTGAACTTGTCTCTGGCTGTGTGTCCACTTACTGCAGCCTGTGACATCAGGCTGTAGAATGTTGATACATCAAAGGACAAACACACTCTCTCTCTCTCTCTCTCTCTCTCTCTCTCTCACACACACACACATTCTTCTTAATATAATTGTGAGGACACACGTTGCCATAATGCATTCCCTTGCCCCTTAACCTAACCTTAACCATCATAACTGAAAGCCTAACACTAACCAAAACATAACCCATACTAATGATATTCAATCTTCTCCAAAATACCAAATGAATTACAACAATAATCACTCAGGACCATTCAGCTGGGTTGGTGAATTCAGCACCAAGGACAGCAGCAGCTGAACTGTACACAACTACATGTACTAACACACAGCAAATTCACAAAGTACTAAAATCTGGAGTCAGGCAAAAAAGTGTGAAAGAGTTACATTTCTGGAGTTTATTTTATAACTCTGACTACAGTTTGTGTTAAGGTGTACACCCAGGCCGAGTTGAATTTTGGAGTTTATTCCCTGGTGTTCAGGATCTGGTTTTAACTCTGTCCCTGGAGTTCACGACGCATTTTATCGCGGCATGAGCAGCACAAGGAAGGTCGTCACAAGGCTGGTAAGAGCATGATTTTTATCAAAAAGTACTTTAAATGCGTGATATTTTGTCATTGTTCTCACTTTATCTACTTACATAGTACCGCTAATGACTGCGAACTTGATGTTGAACGTAACCCCATTGCTTTTACTCCATTATTTAGAGCAAGTAGCTCCCGCAGCATTAGTTAGCTAACTGTCCTTAGCTGCCATTGTGGAGCCGTTAGCTTTCACTCAAACGTTAATGTCGGCCATACTGTCTGTGGCGTGTGATGTGTCTGTAGGTCAAGCCAACATGTTGATCAAAGTACAACATGGAGGGAAGAAGAAGGACATTAAACTGGAAGAGGCTTGCTTCTCAGATTTTCTCAGTGCAGGTCAGTCAGATGTTTAGTATTAAATTAATAAAGATGTAAACATGTTGTAACGTGGAGTTGTTATGGTATAGTCCAGCAGAAGTTTCTTATCCCAGAGACTACAACACTGAAAGTCACAGATCAACAGGGAGCAGAGGTGGATGAGGATGTTTCAAAGATCTGTGTTTTTCATCTACAGTGATGATGGTAGGACATTTAAAAATTCATATTTTGCTGCACTTATATTTTGAGGGATTTGTATCTTGACACAGAGAAAAATATCTGATTGTGAGAAGTGGATGATAAGAATTCCAAAGTACAGTATTTAATCAGTTCATATTAAGCTGTATGTGTTGTCTGCATTTCAGACAACACATCTACTGAAGACCAGACATCTACTGAAGCATCTATGAACCTGGCTGATCGTTCAGACCTGACAGAATATGTGACCCTCACTACTTGTGGTAAGCAGAGTTATAGGTAATGGTAATGTTTTGTCTTGAGACAGGTAATATCCAGCCAGGTCTGTGATATAGTTTTAATGTGCTGGACTTTAGATTTTATTTGCCTTATACTTGTGTGTGTGTGTGATCTTCAGATCTAAGTGTCCTGCAGCAAGGGTGTGAAGGCTCCTCCTCTCCAAGTCTGACAGATACACTGTCAGTCTCAAGCACTTTAAGCAGAGACACAAGTGATTCTGGATGCCAGCCTTTGATGGACAGTGTGCTTGCAACTTATATACAACTAGATTATTTTAATTCCTAAAAAATGCAAGTAATATGTATGTAATAGGTATTAGATGAATGTATTTGCTTACAACATAGATCTAAGTGTAGTTGTAAATGTTTTCTTTTTTAGAATGTGGAGCAAATTCAAAACCAGCGGAGATGACTGTGATTAAAGAGTATGAAGAGACTGGAAGTTTGAAATATTCCACCACACGGTTACTGGTTAATATTATTGTCGCTCACATGCATGGAAAAGAAGGGTAAGAGGCTTCAACTTAATCCTATATCCTTTTATAAAACAGATAAAAATGGTAAGAGATTTTTTCCAACTTGCAGGAGAGCTGTTAGTAAAGCAACAAAAGAGTTCCATTCCCTCGGGATTGTTTCACTTTTCCCATCTTTGAAAGACCCATACTCCAAAAATAAGTTTAACTCCCTTGTTTGCATATGAGCAACATACAGTATTTGTTCTTGAGACAGCTGTTTTTCTTTCAGGAACATTTCTATGATATTCAAAGCAACAAAGGCCCTAACCCTTTCTTGAGTGGTGCATGAAGAGCAACGGAAATCCAAAAGCACCTCTTCATCCCAGAGTAGAGTGGAGCTAAAAGGAGGTCCCACATCATCCAGAACATATGATGATCAGCCAATCAGAGATGAATGCATGGAAGCCATATCTCTCCTTCACCACACAGCTGATCCTGACTTAGTGTTACAGAGGATGAGAGAAACCTTCTACTACCGTCAGCAGATTCTTCATGACCCACAGCGGTCAGCTGATGTATTACACGCTTCCACGTTTCTTGGATGTCATGGGACTGGTTAGTATTAAATATATATTTTTAAGTAAAAATATTGGTTTATTTTAAACATTTGAAAATGTTGTTTTTCTCTTTTTATTTAGATTTTGCAAGACTTCTCACTGATGTTTGGAGCAGAGGTTGCTTCAAGGTTCCTTGAAAAATGGAACAGCAGTTTTAAAGATAAAGTTAACAAGGAGGCAGGAACCTGAAAGAGACGTCTCTCTTAAAACAACAACTGAAAGCTGCCCTGAATGAAGGATCTGACACTGCTGATGAAGCAGGTACAATTATCATCAGAATAGTAATGCAGTTATGTGAGTCGTCCAACAGTCATCAGTTTATTGTGTTTTTATTGATTTATTTTACAAAAGCATCTCTGAGTCTAAATAGGCCACTTAAGTCTGCAGTTAAGATTCAGTGTGAGGGCTGAACATTGCTTTGCTCTGCAGCACAGATTTATAATGACTGGGCCATTAATAGTTGTTATATGTGTATATGTTTAAGATCATAGTAAAACCATTAGAACAATGTCCAGAGCAATATCATGAACACTCTACTTAATATATATGTAAATGTACTTCTAACTCTGTCCCCATAGTGGGACAGCAACATGGCTTCTCTTCTGGTGCTGCTTCATCTTCTCGCTCCACAACCAGCTGGAAGAAAGCGTCCCACAAAGATCAGCGTCGGAGAGGCAACGGATCATCTGGTAAAATTTCAGAAGGTTTGTCAAAACTTCCAAATACTGTAGATGTTGCTGAGTTTTATAAACACATTTTTGTAAACATATTTCTCTTGTTTCAGTCATCCCAAAGCCTTGAGGATCATCTCCTGACCACTGAAGGAACCCATCAGCCATATCTTCTTACCACAGGAACTTCAAAGATCCAGGTTTTCACCTTTTATATTGTCTTGGACAAAAGCTTCTGTCATGTCAGTCATGTACATCCTTTGGTGCTTTTGATGAGCTGTTCAAGTCACATTTTGTTTTCGGTGTGAAGTATGATGACGCTCTCTCCAGCCTGTACACATTTTGCAGACAGCTCTGTACAATATTGATACAACTGAAGAAACTCCCAGAGTAAAAGAGCTCAGAGCAAAGCTGTTAAACAAACCATAAGTAGCTTATTTAGCCAAAATGTTGAGATGTTTCCTCTGTAATTCATCCTTTGGTTCAGTGTTGCTTTTGTTCAGGAACCTCAAATGAATTCATGCCATGTATCCAGGTAAAAGTCTCTCTAGTTATTGTGGATTCAGGAGACATCTCATTAAGATACACAGCTCCATTGATAACACAAGTGTGTCTAACCAGATCCCTTTCAACAACGACACAGAGACAGTAAACAATTCTCAGTCTGTAACTGATGAAATACTTCATCTCATTTCCAAAATACTGAAGCAGCTCCTTCAGGTTCTACTCACAACAAAGACATGTGCTTCAGTTATAGCCAAGCTTTTGGGGAGTGGTGAACCAAATACTGTAGTTCTTTATACAACTGAGAATTTAGAGGAATCTGTCAAGCAGGTTATCAAGCAGCTATCACTGGGAATGCCTGTCCTTAAAAACAGTTGAGTCTGCTCCAGTTAAAATGTGTTCAGTTGAAACACTGGATTTTCTGAAGATATAACAGCATCTCTTCACTTTGAGTCTGAAGCCATCGTCTGTGTCACACAGTGGGTGAAATGCTGAGTAAAGTTGATCATTTTGAATCTGATTTCCAGAAATGTCGTCTCTATATTGTTTCCAAACCTCTTTGCACTCACCCCACCAGGGATGGCAGCTGAGATGTTCAGATAAACAGAAGTGGAACCATGAAGCACGTGCTGGGTTAAACATCATCACTGGCTGACAGATGAAGTCCAGGGTAAGAAAGAGACAGACATGTACAGACTGAACTATCTGTTCAACAGTGAGAGAGTTTCTCTAACAGGAGGAGACGCTCTCTGCTACACTCTGCACAGAGACACTGAGGAATCAGACGACCAGAGCTCAAACCCAGGATACAGAGGTTCAGTGAATGTGGTGTTGTTTTGTAATCTGAATGCTGGCCCTCAGAGCTCAGAGCTGAGGCCAGAGAAGCTCAGCCTTCCTCAGTGATCAGACATCAGACAGCCTGCAGACACACACAACATCACACAGGAACCCTCTGTCAACACCTGCTGGTCTGTTTTATTGTACTTTTTTGTTCATATTTTTGTTTTTCTTCCACATTCAAAATTGTCTCGGAAGCGCTTTACAGAGACCCAGAGTCTGACCCCAGAGCAAGCACTTAAGGCGACAATGGCAAGAAAAAACTCTTTTAACAGGAAGAAACCTTGAGCAGAACCTGGCTCATATGGGGGGACCCTCCTGCTGATGGCTGGGCTGGGTGAAAGGAGGAAAAGGAGGAAGATAGGACAGCTAGGAATGGAGGAGAGGAGGAGAAGGACTTGCTGCATATAAAACATGATACAAACAGGGTTGGCAGTGAACAATGTTAGAGGGCCAGCATTCAGATTACAGAACAGTTAGTGGATACTGTGTGCTCAGCAGATTACAGTTATGATAGGAAACAAAGCACAGAAGCAAAAAGCTGCAGAAAGGTACAGAGAAAGAGAGGCCAGAGAGAAACAAGCACAGGACTATGGGACAGAGAGGACACAGAGTTAATGACATGGAATAAATGCTAATACATGTGAGAGTGGGTCTGAGGAGAGAAGAGGTGTGCAGAGGATCATGGGATGTCCCCAGCAGCCTAGGCCTATAGCAGCATAACTAAGGGATGGTTCAGTTGCATGAGCCAGCCCTGCTATGGGCTTTATCTTTAACTATAACAGTGTCTATAGAAATAATTGTGACTAACTCAGTGCTGGTGCAGCTGTTTGAGAAAATGATCTACATTCTGCATGACTGTGTTTTAACTGCTTTTATGTCCCGACTTGGGACAAACTGGACTTGGGATCTGCGGGAAAAAAAAGTGTAGGATGAAAATAAGAGATAATAGAGAGATGATAGTGGAACTGTGATTTCATCAATTTGAAGTTACACTGAAAAAATGGAACCATATGGGAAAAATAAAGTGTAAACAGTGATAATTGTTTTGTACTGTAGAGAGAACAGCAGTCGTCTCTGCCTCTTTCCATGGTGCTGACTGAGAGCTTGTTAATGCTTCAAGTAGTCAAAGTAGCAACTCTCATAAACCTTCAAATGATTATTTTTTTAAACTAATTGTCTTCATCCTGTGTTGCAAATAATAATATGTGTGAACTTCATTATAGAGGCTAATGGGCTCATTATTGGCTAATTGCAGCAGGTTACTGCCATCAGCCTGGAGGACACTTTATGCTACTTCCAACAGGATTTCAGCAGATACATTAACATGAATGTTGTTCACACTCCATCTATCTGTTAGTAGTTGTGTACAGTTCAGCTGCTGCTGTCCTTGGTGCTGCTGAGTGGAGAAGCACTTTTATTTGTGGAGCATCTATCAAATCAGTCCAGAGTGAGTCCTCAGGGTCTAAAAGATCTCACAGCTTCTTCTCTCAGTCAACACAGCTTCAGATTCACCAACATTAGCTTGACACACTGACATCCAAAGGTTTGCTGGAGGACAGAAACACTGTGAGCTGGAAATGAATTATGAAACAAGGCTCTTAGTGAAGTTCTTTGTTCTTTCTATCCTGTGACAGTGGAAATAAAAAGTTGTGTTGAGTAAATGTCCATCATTTACACTTTACTGTGTTGGACAGTAAATAATAATAATAATGTTTCTTCTGTAGATGTTCTCACTGCAGCTCGAGGGAAGAATAAAAAGTAAAGAAACAGCTTCAGTGGCTCTGACAGAACTAAGTGGAATAAATCTGCTGTCACGCTTGTTTGCACACAGATAACTGGCTTTATCCAATGAGACCAACTAGACTGTCTTCACTTTGACCTCTGACATATACTGGAACACCACTGTATATATGGGACTAATCAGCTCCTGTAGATACACTAGAAGGATTTTAGACTGAAAAGACATATATATTTTTATAATACCATCATATATCAAAAGTGGAAAATATGCACTAATGTTATTCACACAAATAATATATTTTTTCTTAATGTGCCAATTTTCCATATGAGCTGTCGTCTTCACCTTTTGTCCTCAGCTCATGTTTTTAGAATTATAAAGGCAGATACTTGAGTCTGACTCATGTTGTTTCCTGCATTAATCAGCTCATCTTCTGTCTGAAGGAAAATAAACTTGCACGCATGTATTTAAACTACACATGGTCAGTGAACATCACACAGCTTTAATATATGATTAAAGAACTTCTTTCTTTCCTCTGGACATTAGACAGTGTCCACTGTGACTGTCCACCTGAGTATGAATGTTTAACGGTGCAGAGACAGAATAACACAGAGACAAACTGCTGGCTAAGATCCCATCAGAGACCAGCAAACACTTTGTGTTGCTTCCTCCTCCCATTCCCTCCTCTTCACTGGCTTCACTCCATGTGACAAATCATGGTTGTGGTGCTGAATGAAATGAGTTGGACTTGTCCACATTAGTCCTGATGTCAGTCCTCAACCATGAAACGCTGCTTTAGTAGCAACATACTGAGCACACACAGAGAGACAGAGACAGAGGACTCACACACAGACACAGTCTCTTCCTCTCTGGATAACAGTTCCGGTAGGGGTCGCTAATGTCCGTGTGAAAGCAGCAGAAGAAGCAGCGACAGAGTCTCCAGCTCTTGTGTTCATCAGCAGCGTTCACACTGGGATTTCTTCCTCCGCTCGGCTTCATCTGCAGCGCTTTCTCTCTGGAAATGAACCGCTGGACACGGAGCTTCGTCGGGAAGAGCGCGGAGCTTTTGCAGCTGATTAAAGGACACCATGCTTTACTTCTGGATACACACCGTGTGGATCCCCGCCGTCGCTTTCCTCTTTGGATTTCAAGGCAAAGGATCGTTTCACTCTTTTCATCTCATGTCCTGGCGTTTTCCACTAGGAAACACCGGAGCTGAGAGGGAAATTCCAGCTACCGTGGATGTTTATTGTGCGTGTGTCCGTCTGATGCTGACTCGAGTTGTGAAGGTCTGTGAAGTGACGTCACTTCCTGAAAACACCTGACATGACAGAGAGGTCTGCGCTCCTCTGACTTTCTGCTGCTTCCTGTTACAGCAGAGCTCTGTTTGCTCTAAATGAAGTTAGTGATGAGTGGAGCTGAGCCGAGCTGACAGCAGTCTTCATGTACAGTAGCAGTGTGTGACACAGAGAGCAGAGCAGCCTCAGAGGCTGATGGTACAGCTGACAGCTTCAGTACAGTCTCCTCTCAGCACAGTAGTAGAGTAGTGCAGAAACATGTGGAGCCTGTTGGACTGTCTCCACTGCTGGACTTATTTCTGAGAGCTGGTCTCTCTGATGAAATGTGTGTGTGTGACATTTGTATTAGGCCGTATGCAAGTTAGCTTGTGTGTATTGTTAAATAGCTGTAAATACCAAACCTAACCACAGAGTGGACTCTGGATACAAACCCCAGTCTCCCACCTCCACTGCTGTTAATAAACTTCATTACCTCATTCATTCAGAAAATCTGTTTCCTCTGAACATCATCCAGCCACATTATGTTTCACACATAATGGATTTGCTTTTCCACAGTTTACTACAGTTTAGTGTATTTAGTGTATGTGGTTGTAGTGAGCGAGGGAGTGAGAGAATGAATACAGGAAGACAGATGGATCAACACGGTGAACAAAACATACAGGTGTACAATGACAGTGTTGTGGTAAAGCTGAGTTACAATCCAATATCATAATACAGAGAGGGAATATATACTTCATTAAAATGAGCAGTGAAAGAGCACAGACGAGTCACATCAATTCACTGAACTCCTCCTGTCACAGTCACAGAATAATGATCACATTACTATAGAAACTTCTGGATAAATGATGGAACAGTTCCTCATTTTCTCCGACCACCAAGAAAATGTGTTTTTCTTCGAATCATGAAAATCTTTAAAACGAGTTTTGTGAGAAAAAAAGGCAAAAATGACAGAAGAAATTTTCTCCTCTCTCTTCAAAAGCTTTCAAGAGTCATCATGAAGAAATAAAGTACATCATTGTGTTTAATAGTGAACTGGAAACACAGAGCCTGGAAATGACAGAGTCAAACTGGCTCTTGTGCTGTAATTGTGATCATAATAATAAAATTCTACAGCTGCTGCAGTGAGAACTTTTCCTTCATCCTTCTTTTCCCATCACACACACACACACACACACACACACACCATCATGGAGAATATAGAACTTACAGCAAATCAGGATCTGTATTGATCATTCTTCATTTTTTTTTACCTGATGCTGCTCTGACATAACAAACTATAACTACTTGCAGAACGAAGTGTGTGTGTGCATTAAAATAGGGGTTAGTCGACACATTAAGGTCTCATCTATCTGCACAAACAAATCTCTCTTGTGTTCTATTCATCCAGTCAGCTAATAATATTCACAGTTTCATAGAAAACAAACAGAAACATAATGTATCACACAAGCTGCTCCACATAGACCTAGCATAGCATTTGGAGCAGGCACACAATTAAATTCCTCAAAGGCCAAATGGATTTTCTGATTGTGTCATTCTTCAGAATGGCTGTGGGCTCTGTTACATCTAAACAAGATGTGTGTGTGTGTGTGTGTGTGTGTCTCTCACTTTACTCCAACACGCCATCAAATATTCCATTAGTGCTTCAGGACTGTGCAATTTGTTAGAGTTAAATTTAGGATCCATTTGAACCTTTAAACATATCAGCTCTCTCACACTGACTGAGGCTGAATTCTGAACAGCTACAAGATTTGGAGCTTAGTGACCATCATCAAAAGACAAGGAAACAGAAGAAAGGAAACATTTCAACAAATGAATGTACCATTTCCTCATATGAAATAGTTTCACTGCTTAATAATTAAGATCCTTCAACAACTAGGACTTAATACAGTCCTGTAGATGAGCTGCATGGAGCAGAAAACAAGAATCAGAGCTGAGAGTCTAAAGTGGCAGAGTTAAACTTCCAAACTTATTCTGTCCTCACAGTCATCAACAGTTTTCCTCCTACACTCAAAACACTGCAAATGAACACTCATCCAAATGCATCACATGCCACCTCAAACACATCAACATATTTTAGATTCCAGTTTCAGGACTAAGGTTTTCAAGGCAGGAAGAATTCTCAGCAGCCTAAATTTACTCCACAGTGAGGAAATCACTGATTGTTTTACTGTCCCTTAACCAAAGAGGGTGAACATGAACACAGCCTGAAACGCTTCATGCAAGAGCTGATCCAGCTTTAAGTCCTACGACTCATTCTGCAGATTTACTACAGGACATAATTGTATTGCACTGGAAATGAACTAAAAATCAAGGCTCAAAGCCAAAAGGAGATTTGAACCTAGTGTTCAGTATAAGACACAAGTGGACTCAGTGATAGGTAAATGTAAGAAGGCTGAAACTTTAAAGCACAATAATAAGTAGATGATTGTAGAAGTGGAAACAGTGTGTGCTACTTAGTTTGCATTGGACTGGGAGATTATTTCTCCTGAGTCTTAAACTGTGCTTCTTTGTTTTCGGGCCAAATCTTGAGAGATGATGAAAGTGATTCACACATTGGAAATAAAAGATTTTACCAACACATCAAACTGTTTCGTGTTCACAGCATTTAAAACACTTTGTCTGTGAGAAGCAATGAATATTGTGTTTGTTGTGATGCAGTGAGGTTTGGACTCTGTATTTAATATGGATTATATGTGACTTATTATGAAAACCAAACTGTTCCCAAGATCAGTGTCTTCTTAACAGGCCTGAGTCTGACAGCTGAACAATGAGGCTGAAATCCAAACAGCTGCTTTGAAGTCCTCCATCAAGTATCATCATACATCACAGACCTGACCTACAGTACATTGATGGAACTTCCTAAAATAACACACAGCACTCTCCACTTTGTGCTGTGACGTCCAGAACTGGAATATTTACAGTAAAGTCACAGATACTATTACACTCTGAGCTTATTGACTCCTGGAGCTCCAGGTTCTCCTGTTGTTGGTCTGCGTCTGTGACTCCACCAACAGTGGACTGACACTGGACCTCTAGCTGATTGTGTGAAACCCTATGAGAGAAAACCCACAAAAAAAAAGAAAAAGAAAAAGAACACGGACAATATCATTCCCACAAAACAGATTAAAACTGACCCCAATAACAAACCCTGGGTCCATGCTACGTGCTCACTCTGCTGCTTATGTCTCAGGCAATACTGAGGAATACAAAAGGCAAAATATGACCTTCATAGATCGGACATCAGACAAGAGACAGTACAGACTGAAGCTACAACACCTCAGACCCACGGCGCATGTGGCAAGGACTCAAGGATGTAGAGAACTTGACTGGGGCCACAAGAGACAAGGAGGTGTGGCTTCCAAAACCACAGAGCAAGCTTTCCAAACAAATACACCAGCTTCCTTATACTAAACTGGGAAGGTGAGTGGCCTGGAAATGTGACATCTAAAATCAATATACTCCTCATTCTAACAAATAGTGTTTTCCATTGTGGAGGTGTACTCACATTAAGCCATGCTGTGAACAGCCACTATCACTAAAGCTGTGCTGGAACGCTGCAAGTGTTTCTTCCACTTTACTGCACAGCAAACTGATTTGTTCATCTGAACCACTAATAAAGTGATGCTCACTCACTGAGAAACACATTTCATTTTCTTACAACCTTTTCATAGTTTAAAAGAAACAGCAAAAAGTTTGCTTTGCATTAGTAGTAACATAACAGCTGTGATGTGGCTGAAAATGATCAGTAAACAGTGAAATAAGGCTGATATCTGAAAGTCCAAACTGGAACAGAGGAGTGAAAGTAAACCCCAGATCACAGAGGTTCAGGTAGAAGAGGGGAATTTTGGACTAAAAATACCTGGAAGATAGAAACTTGATGTAAACTTGTTGAAGCCTCATGTTTGCTTCTTTTCAACTCTGGAAGTCAACTTTTCCACAGGACAGGTACTGTGGATTTTATGCTCCATCATTTCCATTAGAATTTCTTTAGAAAGGATCTTGTTGCAGACAGTACAGACTTCCTAGAAATCCTTTCCTTTAACACAAACTACAGTGCATCACACCAAAACAAAGTTAAGAGGTTGAGCAACCATGAGAATTTCTCACAATCATGATCAGCATTTTAAAAAAGCTCAATGTTATCCATGAATGATAAGCACACAATCAAACCACTGGGCTTATGGGTATGATTACTTGTCGTCCCAATTTCACAAACATATCATTTGGACAAAACATTTCAAAACATGAACTTCTAAACTAAACACTGACATGAACTACTAACATGTACTGACTTACTGAAAACCTTGGAGGTGATCTGGACTTTCCTGTAGTTTCCTCTTGTCCTTGTAACAGCAGTAGCTCCTCCCTTCCTTGTCAATAATTGTGCAGAAATATCTGAGTGCTTCTTTCTTCCTAAATCATGAGCAAGTCCTGTCCAGTCCAACTGTTTCTGCTCCTGTTTGACTTCTGAACTTGTCTCTGGCTGTGTGTCCACTTACTGCAGCCTGTGACATCAGACTGTAGAATGTTGATACATCAAAGGCATCAAAGGACAAACACACACACACACACACACACACACACACACACACACACACACACACACACACACACACACACACACACACACACACACACACACACATCCACAGGTAGACCTGTGTCTCTACCTGGTTTAACAGGTAGAGATCATCAGATAATGGAATGACCTGATACCTTCATCTGTTTCCATAAACACATGGAGGAAATCTCCCAAACACAAACTTAACCACAATGTGATTCACAGGTAACAAACACACTTGCATGTAAACTCTCACACCAGCATAAAAATAAGTCATTTAATTTTCACCATCAGCTTCCTAATTGATTCAGGTGACAGGTGTAACTGTGATGCAGAGAAGAGACCAACATACAGCAGGACTCTGTGGATTTAAGGTCTAACAGCACAAGATAAGTTGAATGAGATCTAAAAGAAACATGAGTCAAAATGATTGAAGGAGGACTTACTATGGACTGACAGGAGACAGAAAGACACTTTCCAGTCATTTCTACCAGCAGTCAGCAGACAAACACTCATGAGAGCACCTTTACACCTCACTCTGACAAAAGAGACACAGCCCAGTTCAGCCTCTGCACAGCTCAGAAGGACAAACACTGCTGTGACTGTATTTAAGAGGCAACATACTATGATTCACATTAACAACTGACAATCATATTACTAATAAAACATTAAATTCAATAGCTAATTAAAAAGCCAACAGGAGATCACTGTTTCTTTTACAGGCTGTTGGTATAAGATTTGAATTTATTGCCTCAGTGTCACTGTAAATGTTTCCTTATTGAACTTCATATGCAGTCTGTATATTTGAACATGTCTGTGCTCAGAGATTCAACTGGCAGAACAGTGAGACCTTAAGTGAGATTAGTTTCTTTGTGAGGTTATGATCAAGTCTGTCGAGGACACAGGATGAAGCAGGATGAACGGTTTGTATTTTTAGGTAAGAAGATTTTTCCACAATCCCAGTTGTCATTTAAAGCACAGACTCATCACTCTGCCTCCACAAAGGCTCTAATCTAGTCACAAACTGCTTCACAGTCAAAGAGAGAGAAACAAATAAATAAATAAAACAATAAGAACAGCAGATAAAATACGAGAGGAGGAGAAGAGAGGAGCAGATATAGAACACAAGTGTAAACATAAAATACTACGTTACCTAAAAACCTGTCTGAACAGATGGATTTGTATCTGCTTTGTGAAAGAGTCCACAGAGTCCACACACCTCAGACTTACTGGGAGATTATTCCAAAGTTTAGAGGCTGCAAACTGGAAAGCACAATCTTCCTGAGTCTTAAAACATGTCCGAGGTACATTTAGAAAGTCAGCACACTATACAGGGACAGTGATACACCTGGATGTGTTTCATCCAAAATAAAAATACTACCTTCTTCAACTAATACTGTATGTCAGCTTTCAGGGAGTCTGAAGACCCCAACCACCAACAGTGTGAGCTGCACACTGAATGTGATATTTCAGAGTTCTTTGTATTAACTTTTCCCAGTTAAGCAGGAAAAGTTTGGTTTGCATTATCAGTAACATAACACAGTTCTGATATGGCTGTAATTGATCAGTAAACAGTGACATAAGGCTGATATCCCAAAGTACAAACAAGAGCACAGGAGTGAGACTAAACTCCAAACTGTAGAGACTGAGGTAGAAGCTGCAAAAGTCCTGAGAGCTGAAAACAGAGAGACGTTTTAGAACAGAGCTTTCTCTCTAATCTTCAGCATAGATACACAAGTTTAGCTACTGAAGACACAGCTAAGGAGAGGAGAATGTTAAGAGTTGGCAATGGCCGGCTGTGTTACCAAGCCGGGTCACAGCAGCAGTGCAGCCATCCCCTACTACCCTGGAACATTGTGTTCCCAGAATGCAGGTTTACTTGTGGTTCCTAAAGTCTCCAATAGAGAGAATGGGAGGCAGAGCCCTCAGATATCAGGCTCCTCTACTGTGGAACCATCTACTAGTTTGGGTCTTGGAGGCAGACGCCCTCTCCATGTTTAAGAGGAGGCTTCAAACTTTCCCTTTTGATGAACCTTATAGTCAGAGCTGAGTAAGGCTTTCCTGAATGAGCCACTAGTTATGCTGCTATAGGTCTACACTGCTGGAAGACTTCACATGATGCACTGATTTCCTCTCTCCTCCTCTCCCTCTCCATCTGTACACATTCATATCCCATTAATGTATGTTACTAACTTGGCTTCTTCTCTTTCAATTCAATTCAATTCAATTTTATTTATATAGCGCCTTCCACAATCAAAATTGTCTCAAAGCGCCAGACCCCAGTGCAGGGGTTCTCTCTCCCATGGTGTTGTGCTTTCTCGTCTCTGCAGTTACTTCCACCTCCAGAGCTGCAGAGTCTGGATCTGTGGCTGCAGGCAAACTACTGTTCCACATGCAAAGCACTGGTGGTTGATCTTCAACATAAATGATAAAAAGACTTGGAGGACGCCTGTTTCAACTATATAAGTCAGACTGCTGAAACCTCATGTTTGCTTCTTTTGAACTTTGGACGTCCCTTTTACACAGGACATGGACTGTGGATTTTATGCTCCATCATTTAGGAGGATCCAAAGCAACAACCACAAATGATTTCAATTTACATAAGATAAGATAAGATAAGATAAGAGATAAGATAAATCTTTATTGTCATTGCACAATCATACTTTGTACAAAAGTACAACGAAATTGAGGTACTGTCCCACATCAGTGCAAAAGGAGACAATCACAGTGCAGAATAAAAAAAAAAAATAAAAAAAAAAAGTAAAAATAGGAAAAGTAGAATAGAATAATAAAATAAAATAAAATAAAATAAATATATTCAGGATAGAAATATACAGTATGTAAAATATATACAAAGAAAAAAGACATCGTTTATTGCACATGACCTGATGTCGGAAAGGTGGCTAACCAGATTAAATGAGGCTATTTGTTGGCATTGATTAGGGCTATTGCCCTGTTGTAAAAAGCTGTCCCTGAGTCTGTTTGTTCGTGCTCTCAGTGCCCTGAATCTCTTGCCAGAGGGCAGCAGCTTAAACACCCGGTGTCCTGGGTGTGTGCAGTCCCTCAAGATGCTGCGTGCCCTCTTGAGACAGCGGGTGTTGTAGAGGTCCTTAAGGGAGGGAAGGGATCACCTCGTGCTCTTGCACCATGAGACTGGAGTTGCTGTAGTCCGGTGCTCGAGCTGTGGCTGCCTCGGGTCCTCCTTCCCCTCGGCGTGCAAAGAAGTGGTTCAACTCCTCAGCAAGTGCAGCGTCACCCTCTGCCATTGTGGTGTTGCTGGACTTGTAGTTGGTTAGCTGCTGGACTCCCTGCCACACCTGTCGCATATTGTTGTCGCTGAAGTGGTCCTCAATTTTCCTCTTATAAGCTGCCTTGGCCTCTCTGATGCCTCGTTTCAGGTCAGCTCTGGCTGCACTGTACTGTGCCCTATCACCGGCTCTGAAAGCGGCGTCACGCTGCCTCAGCAGGACCTGGACTTCTTTGGTCATCCAAGGTGTCCGATTGGGATACACCCGGAGACGTTTGTCCACAGTGAGGCTGTCGACACAAAAGTTGATGTAGGAGAGCACAGATGTGGTGTGGTCCTCCAGGTCCTGATGTTCAAAACACACTCCAGTCTGTGTTCTCAAAACAGTCCTGCAGCTGGTGTATTGCACTCTCCGGCCATGTTTTTACAATCTTTGTAGTTGGGGGGGCTCTTCTCCTGATGGGGGTGTATGCAGGGATGAGCAGCATGGACATGTGATCTGAAAGACCCAGATGTGGTAGAGGGGTTGCTCTATAGCCTTTTTGGATGTTGCTATAGGCTTTGTCCAGTGTGCTTGCACCCCTTGTTGCACATTTAATATGTTGATAAAATCTGGGAAGTACTGTCCTTAGATCAGCGTGGTTAAAGTCTCCAGCTATGATGTGCACTGCATCAGGATAAGAGTTCTGCTGGCTGCTTACTGTTTTGTGCAGCTCATCCATGGCTACGTTAGCCTTAGCATCGGGTGGTATGTATACGGCCGTTACCATGACGACGGTAAACTCGCGAGGTATATAGATGGGTCTGCATTTGACGGTCAAATATTCCAAGTTCGGGGAACAATGGCTGTCTACAGTCTTTGCATTTTTGCACCAGCTGTCGTTGATATACATGCATAACCCCCCTCCTCTGCTCTAACCAGAGTCGCCGTTCCTGTCGTGGCGGTGGACCGTGCGGCCGGCTAACTCAATAGCTGAGTCTGGTATGGATGGCTGCAGCCAGGTCTCTGTGATTAAAACAATGCAGCAGTCGCGGAAGCACTTGTTGGCTGCAATCTGTAACCTCAGTTCGTCGATTTTGTTTGTTATGGATCTGGCGTTAGAGAGGAAGATGCTGGGAAGCGGCGGCTTAGATGGTTGTCTCTTTAGCCGTGCTAGCGGTCCGGCCCTGCAGCCTCGCTTTTGCTTCCTTTGTTTATGCGCTTCCTCTTGGGCTTGCCGCCGGAAGGACCATCCACGGAGACCCTGGAGTCCTAGCTATGTCCTCCGGAATGTCGTGGGAGCAGTGGTAGTCCGACATGATAGTCCTTTGACAGCGTAATCCCAAACTAAGAAGATCCTGACGACTGTACGTAGGTTCTGCCGAACATATGGCAGTGTTTCCAGTTAAAAATACAAACATCCACACAAAAACACACAGTAGACAATGCACTGAGAGTGGAGAGCAGTGAGCCGCAGCGTCTGTGCGCGCCGCCATCTTGCCTCCCTAACTTTAATGTTCAAAAAACATCCACTTTCACGTGGATGTTTTTGAACATTTGAAGACAAACTTGTAAAAGACAAACTTGTAAAAATAACCACCTTTCCTTTAACACAAACCATAATGCTTTGAACCAAAAAATGGAAACTTAAGTTGACAATAGGAAAATCTCACAGATACAATCAGCATAAATAAACTGAACATGTACTGAAACCTTTGGGCTGAAGTTCTTTGAAGTTCCTGTAGTTTCCTCTTGTCCTTGTAACAGCAGTAGCTCCTCCCTTCCTTGTCAATAATTGTGCAGAAATATCTGAGTGCTTCTTTCTTCCTAAATCATGAGCAAGTCCTGTCCAGTCCAACTGTTTCTGCTCCTGTTTGACTTCTGAACCTGTCTCTGGCTGTGTGTCCACTTACTGCAGCCTGTGACGATGAAACAGAGATGAAACAGAAAGACAAGTTGTTGGTAAACAAGAGAAAACACTTTTTTCTTTTTCTCCTCTGAATCTTCTAAAACACTGGAGTGAACATCTTATATCAGTTGCATCAAATGTGTGAACACTGTTACTAAAATAGAGGGAATATAAACTGTTTAACTGAGAAGTCATGTCATCATCTGTCGCTTATCTGGGTCCAGACTGCTGCCCAGTCCACAATGCACCAAAGTTCTACAGTACCTCCCACAGGTGGTGTGTCCATGGGAGGTGGTGTCACCTGGAGCGGCGGTTCAAATCCACGACCCTGAGAGATTGAGTTGCATGCTCTGCCAACTGAGCTAACTGGGCGGCTACCTAAGAAGTATTTCCAGCAAAGGAATATCATCAGATGAGGAGCTGGGAAATGGAGGAACATGACAGATGATGTTTGAAAAAATACATTGTTTTAGGAAACAAGAGAAGAAGCTTTTACAAAACAAGCTGATTTTACTGTTCATGCTGATGCTGATGTGCATTTTCACTTTGCAGACACACACATCTCTCCTCTCTACTTTTACTACTCTGGGTTTCAGTTACTTGGAAAGTGGAGTCCAGAATATGAGGATGCTGCTCTGATTTAACAGGAATCCACTTTGGCTGCTAAATGAGTCTCCCTGATGGATGTTGGTATCAGTAAATGGTAAGAAATATTTTCAGCAGTCACTGTGTTTCTGTTTAAATATTTGTGTCTAACACATGACTGTCAGAGAGAAAGAGGTGAAACAGCTATAGATTTCTTGGCTTCAATATCTCTGCAGACTTAAAATGGACAAACACCCATGCCACCCTGAAGAAAGCTCACCAAAGACTCCATTTTCTGAAACAACTAAAAAAAGTGTTGAGTGTCGGGCCCAGGGATGTTGTATTTTTATTGAGCGGCTGTGGAGAGCATTTTAACTTTTGGCATCACTGTCTGGTTTGGAGGGCGGCATGGTGGTGCAGTGGTTAGCACTAACCCTAACCCTTCTTTTCCTCTGTCTGTCTGCAGGAATCTCCAGTTTCTCGGTGTAAAGAAGAGCAGTGCTGCGTAGAGCTAACAGCTGATCCTGAGTGAAAGCAAAGGAGTCCCCTGACTGGCACCGAAAGAGTTCGGAAAAAAGTAAAAAGCAAAATACAAATGTAACAAAAGTAGTCTCCCTCAGTGCACAACTGTGCCAAGATTTGACCACATTGAAGAAAAAAACGCCAAAAGACAAGAGAAAGGGTTACAAGTAAGAAAAGATGGGGCAGAGCTGCTGTAACCAGCATCTTGTGAGAGAATCTCGATTCTATGAATTTTAAAAGTCAACTTAAAACAAAAAGACTAATAAAAGTTGAGTGAAAACCAGCAGCTGAAATTTGACTAAAACAAGAAGCTGTGAAGTTTATCTGAAAAATGTTTAAAGAGTTTTTCAGCCTCACCTGTCATTTTTACAGTGTATACCTGGTGCTCACCCCGTTTTCTCATGTTTTACAGTGAATCCTCTGGCTGCTGATAATACTTGTGTACTTTTACTGCTGATGTTGTCATTGGTTGTTTTCATCTTCACACTGCATCACATATTTTTGACAGTCCTTTCCCTTGTGATGTTTTCCACGTTGTCACCCTGGTTGTTGAGTTTTTAACAGTGCAGCCTAACTTCCATTTTACAATAAATCTGTTGCTTTTTATTTTTTACAAGTTCATTACACTGTTGTAATATTTTACAGTGCATCCCCTGGTTGTAAGTCCATCCAGAGCTCATCTATGACCATCATTTTTTATTGGATATATCCTGTGTCACCTTTGTTGCCATTTTTACACAGTGCACAGCCTCCATTAAATTCTTTTACAGTGTATTTCCTGATAATCAATGTTTAGCCAAGCCACATAAATAATAAACACTTGATATAATGTATGTTTTGCACATTAGTAATTAGTAACAGTATTTAACGTACGTTATTTTAGTAATAAGTAGTAATTCATTTAAGCAACAAAAACATCCGAGGAGCCATTTCGGAGCCGAAAGAGAGACTCGAGTTCTCTTAAAAGGCCCATAATTCATCTCTGTACTCCACGGCTGCTGAAAGTTTACTTTCACTTTGACCGAAGTTAGTGGCGCGGATGATTTCCTGTGTCTGAGGGTAAATGTCCGCACTTTGAATGTTTTACTCGTCAACACTTCCTGTAGTTACCTGAATTATCTGATGGTCGAGTTTTTGGATGTTGTTCCGTTGTTTTTTCCTGCGCTGTGGTGTTTAGTTGTGTAGACTGAGTTGTCACTGTAAAGTCGGGATGAGGCAGGAAGAGGACCGTTATTTCAACATGGAGGCGCGAAAAGACGCAGCGGTTTGTTTCTTCTTTCATTCATTATCATGTTGTGTGGATATTTGCAGTAGAAGCAGTGGAGTCAGAGTAGAAGCAGAGTGAGCTGATGGTCAGTAGCTGAACACGGAGCCTTTGTTAGTCTGTGGCTCCACTTACTGCTGACTGAAGGCAGCTTTTCCTGCCTGAATCAGCCTGTGGAGGAGGCGGACCTGAGCCGCTGCTCTCCCGCAGTCTGAGCCGCTAAATGCGGTCTGAGCTCGGCCGGACAGCGGCTGGAGAACAGCTCTGACTTTCTCTGTCATTAGATGAACTCTACGGGACTGAGCTCAGAGGGGCTGACAGGGTTTTTCAGACTCTGTGTGATTTTCAGAGAGACAGTTAACACTCCATCCACAGAGTCAGAGGCCTCCTGGTCCTATCAGGACAAACTCTACCTGATGAATTAGATGATAAAGACCCAAATCCATAAATACTTTCACAATAAAGCATCTCAGCGGCTCTGATAGGTGATTATATCTCTGTGGCTGGTCACAGTACAAACAGAAAAACTGTCTGTCAGGACATATTTGCTGTTTTTATTGATGTCTATCTGTGTCTCTGCTGTTTGGTTTGGTTTTGGTTAGTTGCTGCTTCATATAGTTCAGACTTTACTATTAGAAAAGGCAGGAAAGTGCCAGGGGTCCCAACTAAAAGGGCCCCTGGAATAATATTGAGGAGAAAAGAACTGAGTCTCAGTTGTTTTGTGTGGAATAATCACCTGCAGCTTGTTTCATCAAGTCATTTTCTACAGAAACACTGCAGACAAACAGATTGTCAGATAAAGTCAGAGGATCTCAGTCCATCTGTGTGTCAGTGAATGGAAATGGTCGCCTCTGAATCGTGTGTGAAAGATAAGAAAGATGAAAGAAGAGCCAATCAGTGGAGGAGCAGCTGATATTTCTACAGGACAAATGATGGAGAGGAGGATTTCAGTTGATGTGCAGATGAATGATTTGTGTTTTCTCTCCAGATGAAGGTAGAAAGTGTGTGTGAGCTGATGTGGATGTGAATTCAGCATCATGAATCAGTGTGAGGACAGAGAGGAGGGAGCCCCTCCCCCTAAAAAAGTCTGTGTGGGGACCATGAGATCCAGACCAAAAGCTCAGAGGTGAGATGAGGATCTCTAACTGTCCATGACTCTTCTCCATGTCAGAGCTCAGCACTCACATCACTGCACCATCATTATTCACACTCAAAGCTCTGTGTGTGTTGTGTTGAAGGCCAGAGAAGCAGCACACACCAGACTCTGCTGGACCTGGACCTGAACATGGACCTGAGCCCAGCTGTGTGTCCATGAAGAGAGACATGTCAAAGCGTCACTCCATGAATTTCAAAAACAGCCTCCCTCTGCTGCAAAGAAGTGAGCTGCAGCTGACTACATGTTTTCTTCTTTACTATGAGAACACTGTATGAATAATAGATATGTTGTCCCTGTCCCCATGTCCCTGATGGTCCTAATCTCTGTGTCCACCAGGATCCATCAGAGACCAGACTTCCCTGTACCTGAGCCCAGCTGTGTGTCCATGAAGAGTGACAGGTCAAAGCGTCCACTCCATGAATTTCAAAAACAGCCTCCCTCTGCTGCAAAGAAGTGAGCTGCAACTGAGTTTAAAATGTATCAGACAGCTGTCCTGTATAACTGGTCTTCTATGAAAGATGAAGTGATTGTGTTTTGTCTCCAGGCTTCATGAATGACACAGTATATGAACATGATCAGGCTGAAACACAGGCTTTAGTGGCAAAGTTGATGTTTCTCTTTTCAAGAAAAGCACTTCTTATGTTCTTATATGTGTCATTCAGATCAGAACTAAAACTCCCTGTAACTCAGCACCTATCCAGTTCCAGTGTTTGTGTTAGTGTCCTGTAGCAGAGGTGAGACTTCTGTCAAACCCAGTGTGAGTCCTTAAAACTCATCATTTAAAAGGTGGACTTGTTGTGATGACTCTAGGTCATGAGGTACAGAACTGATTGCTTGTTTCCTCTCACTGAGAATGTCACAGCACAGTAGTGTTTGCTTTAATCAGGACAGTCACCACAGAACATAAAAGCAGCTGTTGTTTGTGTACAAAGCATAAAACACTCACAGATGCTGCAAACATAATGTGAGCTAATTCTTCATGATTCCTCCACAGAGTGGACCAGGAGAGCTCAGAGGTTCCCAGTGCTCAGTCTGCCCAGCAGCATCAAACACACCTGGACTCCATATTTATGGTCTGTACATGGACAACAACTACTTTGACTGTCTGTTGTGTTGACAATAATCTCCATGCTGCACTTTTTAGAGCAGTGGATTGTCAGTGTGTCCAACATGGATCTGATGTTTGGCTCCATGGTTTTACTTTGATTGTGTGATTCATATAGTTTTCTGTTCCAGCTGCTGGAGGAGAACATTGTGACTTTTGTGAAGAAGGAGCTGAAGAAGATCCAGAAGGTTGTGAGTCCAGATTACCCAGAATGCTCAGAGAGTCAGAGGGAGGATGAGGAGGTGTTGGACGCTGAGGATGAAAAGCAGAGGAGGAGCAGCAGAGAGGCTTTTGTGAAGATCACAGTGAACTTCCTGAGGAGAATGAAGCAGGAGGAGCTGGCTGACTGTCTGCACAGCAGTAAGAGGATTTCTCTAAAGATTCAACATGATGGACAAATAGGACATTTACTAATCCTCATATGCCTTTACTAAGGCATGGAGGGAAATATGTTTATGTGTGTCATGTCATGTTTTCTTTATGAATTGATGTTGTTTCTTGTTTGTTCATTCAGGACATGTTGTTCCAGTTTGTCAACGTAAACTTAAATCTACTTTGAAGAAGAAGTTCCAGTGTGTGTTTGAGGGGATCTCTAAAGCAGGAAACCCAACCCTTCTGAATCAGATCTACACAGAGCTCTACATCACAGAGGGAGGGACTGGAGAGGTCAATGATGAACATGAGGTCAGACAGATTGAAACAGCATCCAGGAAACCAGCCAGACCAGAAACAAGCATCAGACAAGAAGACATCTTTAAAGCCTCACCTGGAAGAGACGGACCAATCAGAACAGTGATGACAAAGGGAGTGGCTGGCATTGGGAAAACAGTCTTAGCACAGAAGTTGACTCTGGACTGGGCTGAAGACAAAGCCAACCAGGACATACACTTCACATTTCCATTCACGTTCAGAGAGCTGAATGTGCTGAAAGAGAAAAAGTTCAGCTTGGTGGAACTTGTTCATCACTTCTTTACTGAAACCAAAGAAGCAGGACTCTGCAGGTTTGAAGAGGTCCAGGTTCTGTTCATCTTTGACGGTCTGGATGAGTGTCGACTTCCTCTGGACTTCCACAACACTGAGGTCCTGACTGATGTTACAGAGTCCACCTCAGTGGATGTGCTGCTGACAAACCTCATCAGGGGAAACTGCTTCCCTCTGCTCGCCTCTGGATAACCACACGACCTGCAGCAGCCAATCAGATCCCTCCTGAGTGTGTTGACATGGTGACAGAGGTCAGAGGGTTCACTGACCCACAGAAGGAGGAGTACTTCAGGAAGAGGTTCAGAGAGGAGGAGCAGGTCAGAAGGATCATCTCCCACATCAAGACTTCACGAAGCCTCCACATCATGTGCCACATCCCGGTCTTCTGCTGGATCACTGCTACAGTTCTGGAGGATGTGTTGAAAACCAGAGAGGGAGGAGGGCTGCCCAAGACCCTGACTGAGATGTACATCCACTTCCTGGTGGTTCAGTCCAAACTGAAGAATGTTAAGTATGATGGAGGAGCTGAGACAGATCCACACTGGAGTCCAGAGACCAGGAAGATGATTGAGTCTCTGGGAAAACTGGCTTTTGAGCATCTGCAGAAAGGAAACCTGATCTTCTATGAATCAGACCTGACAGAGTGTGGCATCGATATCAGAGCAGCCTCAGTGTACTCAGGAGTGTTCACACAGGTCTTTAAAGAGGAGAGAGGACTGTACCAGGACAAGGTGTTCTGCTTCGTCCATCTGAGTCTTCAGGAGTTTCTGGCTGCTCTTCATGTCCATCTGACCTTCATCAACTCTGGAGTCAATCTGCTGTCAGAAGAACAATCAACCTCCAACTGGTCTAAACTGTTCAGAGATGAACCTGATCCAACGCAACTCTACCAGAGGGCTGTGGACAAGGCCTTAGAGAGTCCAAATGGACACCTGGACTTGTTCCTCCGCTTCCTCCTGGGTCTTTCACTGCAGACCAATCAGACTCTCCTACGAGGTCTGCTGACACAGACAGGAAGTGGCTCACAGACCAATCAGCAAACAGTCCAGTACATCAAGAAGAAGATTGAAGAGACTCCCTCTGCAGAGCAAAGCATCAACCTGTTCCACTGTCTGAATGAACTGAATGATTGTTCTCTAGTGGAGCAGATCCAACAGTCCCTGAGTTCAGGACATCTCTCCACAGAAAAACTGTCTCCTGCTCAATGGTCAGCTCTGGTCTTCATCTTACTGTCATCAGAAAAAGATCTGGACGTGTTTGACCTGAAGAAATACTCTGCTTCAGAGGAGGCTCTTCTGAAGCTGCTGCCAGTTGTCAAAGCCTCTAACAAAGCTCTGTAAGTGTAGAGATAGTTGGATTTATTCATCATTATATAAAGACTGCTATTTTATTCAGCAGGAGGGAAAATAAATTCCTCTCTTCTTTAATTCCTTATCATCATCTCTGAGCTCTGAGCTTCAGCACATTGAATCTGAATTAAAATAATGGATCCTACATTAAAGAGCCAAGTCTCAGCTTTAATTTGAGCAGGTTGACATCAGTATAGAAAGAACTGTGTGGGAGATTCAGCCCTTTTAGTGGTTCAAAAGTAACTGGACAGATACACATGAAGTTAAAACAAATTCATCAGATTTAATATTTAATGTAAAATTCTTTGCAGTCATTGACTGTAATATCCATTATTGTTCTGTGCTCAACGTGTCCTATACATGTATTGACAGGCAGCTAAATGCTCCACTCCAAACAAAACTCTGCATATTATGTTTGTAGCAGGTTTAATGCCAAAGTAAAGGTGAAACTGAAGGAAAATAAACAAAGTAATCATGAATAAAGAACATTACATTTGACGTGATATTTCATATCAACCAGAACCAGCGTGGCTAACATGCAGTGCGCTAGAGAGAAATACATGCAAAATACATTCCTAACGAGAAAGGTTTACCACTTAAAAACATCAGCACATGACGATAAACATATCAGTACGTACCAAACGATGCAACTCAAAACAAGCTGTGTGCTGGAATGGCTCGTAAAGCCTGGAAGCTGGCGAAAACGTTACCTTTCCTCACTTCCTGATTAAAGTTTTTATTCAACCTTGACAAAACAAACTGCTAAATTAAAATCGGCCAGTAAGTGGCAATACTGCGCCCTTCATATACCCATTCAAACAAAACACAATGAAATTAATGAAATTAATACATTAAATCCTTTTCCTTTTTTTAACTGACACTCTAAATCTTGTAAGCTAAACAGAACAATTATTATATTTTAAAGTCAATGTGCTGAGAGCCTGAAGAGCAAAAGATGTGTAACTGTCCAAATACTTACGGCCTCGACAGTACGCGTGTCTGTTTATTACTGATTGTGTCAGATGCCTTCTCTTGACCCTGGTGTTTTATCAGACTATAGACCTATATCCAATCTCCCCTTTACTTCTAAAATTCTTGAAAAGGCTGTTGCAACTGAGTTGTCTGACCAAGTTTTTCAGTCAGGATTTAGAGTTCATCATGGCAGAAACAGCACTTTTGAAAGTTACCAACAACGTTCTCACAGCATCACACAATGGACTCGTCTATACTTGTCCTATTAAATCGTAGTGTTGCATTTGACACTATTGATCATAATATTCTATTACAAAAATTGGAACATGTTATTGGGATTAAAGGAACAGCAGTAGGCTGGTTTAAATCATATCTATCAGATAGATTCCAGTTTTCTTCATGTTGATGATTCCTTTTAACAATATTATCAGGAAGCATGGAATAAATTTCCATTGCTATGCGGATGATACCCAGCTATATTTATCTATGAAGCCAGATGTAACAGATCAGTTAACCATACTTCAGGCATGTCTTAAAGACATAAAGGCCTGGATGACCTGTAACTTTCTTCTTCTGAATTCAGACAAAACTGAGGTTATTTTGTTTGGTCCCAAACACCTCAGAAACAGTTTATCTAATCATATAGTTACTCTGGATGAGTAACTATACGACTGTGAGACAGTACGACTGTGAGAAATCTTGGAGTTATTTTTGATCAGGATCTATCCTTTAACTCACATATAAAACAAGTCTCCAGGACCGCCTTCTTTCACCTCACGCAATATCAGTAAGATTAGGAACATTCTGTCGCAGAGTGATGCTGAAAAATTAGTCCATGCATTTGTTACTTCTAGGCTGGACTACTGTAATTCCCTATTATCAGGATGTCCAGTTAACTATCTAAAAAGCCTCCAGCTGATCCAAAATGCTGCAGCAAGAGTACTGACTGGAATTAGCAAGAGAGATCATATTACTGTACTAACTTCTCTTCATTGGCTTCCTGTAAAATCCAGAATTGATTTTAAAATCCTTCTCCTTACATATAAGGCCCTCAATGGCCAGGCTCCTTCATATCTCAAAGAGCTGATAGTACCATATTATCCCAACAGATTGCTTCATTCCCAAAATGCAGGTTTGCTTATGGTTCCCAAAATCTCTAAAAGTAGAATGGGAGGCCGAGCCTTTAGCTATCAGGCCCCTCTCCTGTGGAACCAACTGCCAGGGTTCAGGAAGCAGACACCCTCTGTAATTTTAAAATTGAGCTTAAAATCTTTTTGTTTGACAAAGCTTATAATTAGTTGTAGTTCTGGTTTTAGTTATTATGACTAAACCTATAGTTAGTCACAATTATTTCTATAGACACTGTTACAGTTAAGGATAAAGCCCATAGTAGGTCTGGCTCAGGCAATTGAACCAGCCCTTAGTTATGCTGCTATAGGTCGAGGCTGCTGGGGGACTTCCCATGATCCTCTGCACACCTCTCCTCTCTTTCTCTCCTCAGACCCACTCTCACATTTATTAACCTTTATTCCATGTCATTAACTCTGTGTCCTCTCTCTCCCATAGTCCTGTGCTTGTTTCTCTCTGGGCTCCGGAGCTGCATGTTCTCTGTCTGTGGTCCTGGCTCCACCCACCTGCTGCTGTTTATTGTCTACAATGATCCATTTCTAAGATATTACTATGTTTAATTTTCCACACTGCTACAGATACAATTTGGATTAATATTCTATGCAGACTGTAATGTAAATAATTACCAATCATTACAGCTTTTTGCTTCTGTGCTCTGTTTCGTATCATAACTGTAATCTGCTGAGCACACAGTATCCACTAACTGTTCTGTAATCTGGATGCTGGCCCTCTAACATTGTTCACTTCCAACCCTGTTTGTATCATGTTTTATATGCTGCATGTCCTTCTTCCCTTCTCCCCTCTCCTCCATTCCCAGCTGTCCTATCTTCCTCCTTTTCCTCCTTTCACCCAGCCCAGCCATCAGCAGGAGGGTCCCCATATGAGCCAGGTTCTGCTCAAGGTTTCTTCCTGTTAAAAGGGAGATTTTTCTTGCCACTGTCTCCTTAAGTGCTTGCTCTGGGGTCAGGCTCTGGGTCTCTGTAAAGCGCTTTGAGACAATTTTGATTGTGGAAGGAGCTATATAAATAAAATTGATTTGAAAATGTAATCTGTCATGTATCCAATAGAACAAATTTAAAAGATTTGAAGATCAAAGCCAATGAAAGAGGATCATCAATGTAGAAACTCCTCATTGGTTAGCAGGTGGATAAAGAGCTGATATTTCTGCTTCACTCAACAAATCTGTGTTTGATGTTTGGCCCAGTTTTCAAATGCAGGTCTGTTAGTTTGCTGTGAGCTGCAGAGCAAACTGAGAGTTTGGTTCCTTTGATTGTCCTTTCAACACAAATGTTATTTGACTTTTTCTTCATTGTTTCCTCTTCAGACTGAGCAGATGTAACCTCTCAGAAAGAAGCTGTGAAGCTCTGTCCTCAGTTCTCAGCTCCCAGTCCTCTAGTCTGAAACACCTGGACCTGAGCAACAATGACCTGCAGGATTCAGAGGTGAAGCTTCTGTCTGCTGGACTCAGAAGTCCACACTGTACCCTGGAGACTCTCAGGTCAGATCAAGTTCCAATTTGTTTGAAATGACTGCAGATATTTCTTGAATCCATCAATGCTGAATTTAGAGAGGCCCATATCTAATGATTTTCACAGTTTATACAATCATAGAGTTTTTCAGTGTATTTTGTCTTTATTCAGCTCCATTATCTGTCGAGCTCACATATATGAACTCTGGCTGAGATCCACAATGTCACTTATACTTTGTTATAATGAGGTTTGTATGATTAAATGCAAGTGTTATTTTCAATACAATTTAGTGTTATTTATTTAGTTTTCTCAGGGCACTTTCCATAAAGAGCACGCTAGACTGTACTCCTTACATTACCTACAGACTAGGGGTGTTTAAAAAAATCGATTATTGATTAATCGTGATTACATTATGGATTATAAGTCAATTATTACGTTTCCAAAGATTGATTACTTTTGCATTTTTAAAAAAATTTGTAATACACAGCAGTGACTCTCCAGTTACTGGCTGTCATACAGAGATTTAACCACAAAGCGGAGTTGTTGACTAACAGTCATAACACAACACCCTGTAACAGAGCCAGTGAGCGAGCTTACCATACTAGCAAGATGAGAGGCATGTGAAATGGACAGAGAAAAACCATTAACCGGCAACCAGCCAATCCATCCAGCTCCATCTGGGCTAAAAGCGAGCGTGTGGATTTATGTTAGTTTTCATGGCAGGAGTTTTAAACACGTTGACAGGACGTGACGTTGTCAGCAAACTTTGCCGCACTAAGGTGAAGTACTGTGGTAATACTAGCAACATTGAGGGCTCCAGGTCTGAACTCTTCTGTGTGGAGTTTACATGTTCTCCCTGAGCATGCATGGATTTTCTCCGGGTACTCCGGCTTCCTCCCAAATTCCAAAAACACACATAAATTGCTCCTAGGTGAGTGTGCACGTGTGTAGTTATCTATCTTTGTGTGTCAGCCCTGTGATTGACTGGCGACCAGTCCAGGGTGTACCCTGCCTCTCGCCCCATAGTCAGCTGGTATAGGCTCCAGCTCCCGCTACCCTGACGGATCAAGCGGTATAGAAAATGGGTCGATGGATGAGGGCTCACATGTCGCACTTCCATCCAGAGGAGGCTGCATTGGCTTAAGATAAGCACCTGAAGCCCATCACTCCACTGAATTAGCGTACTCTCCACAAGGTGACAAAGCTAGCAAAAGTTAACAAAAGTTAAAAAAAATTAATTTGGAAGTTACAGCTATACTACACAATACTGAAGGTGCTTTGAGGTGTTTCTCAATAAAAGAGAGATTGAGTAATTCAGCAGCTGACTGTTTTTTTTTAATGGTGTGATACGTTTATGGTTTAGTTTCGAAAATTGATTGGTAATCAAATCGAGACCTCAGTAATCGTAATTGAATCGAATCAGGAAATCGGACCGATTAACCACCCTTCTACAGACCCACATTTCCCCAAGAGCAAGCACTTGGTGATGGGGGCAAGGAAACACTTCCTTTTAGAAATGTTGAGAGAGAGAAAGAGATAGCAGGAGGAGGGGGCAAGAGAGGAGGAAAGAGAACATAGGACAATGCAGGTTTCATCAAAACAGCAAGATTAAAAGTAATAAGATGACAATAGCATGATTATGAATTTTTAACCTTCTCTTAAACATGGAGAGGGTGTCTGCCTTCCAGAGCCAAACAGGTAAATGGTTCCACAGTAGAGGAGCCTAACTACTGATGGAATCACTTCCTTAAATTTAGCTACACCACCATCAGATAGACATTTTTACCTAATGGCGCGTGGTCCAATAATACAGATTCAAATGCAACTAAACAGCGATCTGATAGAAGAGGATTCTGTGGGAAGATTGTTAAATGTTCAGTCTCAATGCCATATGACAGAACAAGGTCGATGGTGTGGTTAAGACAGTGAGTTGGTTTACTTGCACTCTGAGAGAAGCCAATTGAGTCTAATAATGGGATAAAAGCAGAGTTAAGGCTATCATTGTTAACATCCATATGAATGTTGAAACCACTTACAATAATGACTTTATCTGTATTGAGAACTAGACTTGATAAAAACTCAGAGAATTTAGATAGAAACTCAGAGTATGGCCCAGGAGGGAGGTACACTATAACAAATTTGAACTGGCTGTAATGTTTTCCAGGTTATATGAGGAAACCTAAGAGCAAGGCTTTCAAATGAGTTACACTACTCACAATTAAGGATATTGTGAGAGACTCAGTGGATGTCATACATAGGGTGTTTGTTTCACGTCAGAGATTTTCCAAGTTCATCGTTCAAACAGCCATGAACACACAACGTCACTTAACGGAAGAGCAGCGCCACCTGGCCATAGAGTGCCTTCGGGTCGGTGGCAGGCAGTCAGTCAGATGTTGCTCGTGAACTTGGTGTGTCTCAAAGTGTCATCAGCAAACTTGCATCAAGACACAGAACTACTGGCAGAGTTCAAGACAGAGCAGGAGTGGAGCCCCACAAGTGACAGACCGCAACGAAGACCAGTACCTAAGGACCTATACACTCAGACATCGTTATGCAACTGCCACACAGCTGCAGGCCCGTTTATGAGATGTGAGGGGTACTAGGGTTTCCAGACAAACCATTCACAACCGACTCCACCGCTTTGGCTTGAATGCCAGACGACCATTGCAGGTGACTCCACTGACACCAGGACACCGCCATGAACGTTTGCAGTGGGCACAAAACCATGTGACCTGGACAAGCTACCATACAAGGTGCTGGTCTGGTGTGGGAGATTCACAGTGGTGGAGGAAGTGCTGAAGCTTAGTACTTAAGTAAAAGTACAAATATCCTACAAAACATTTACCCAAGTGAAAGTGGAAGTACTACATCAAGAATCTTACTTCAGTAAAAGTACTAAGTACTTACTTTTAAATTTACTTTTAAGTTTTTTTTTTAAGTAAAAGTACTCACGCAGTTGGTTGTCTCAGTGTTGGGGCTGTGCCTTTTTTTGTTAGTTTTTTTAATTACTTTATTGATCCTTCCTGGGGAAATTACTCTCTGCATTTTACCCAGACCAACTGAACGAAACACACACACAAGCATGCACATGCACTAGAGATGCTGGGGCAGGGGGCTGCCTAGTGAGGTGCCCGGGGAGCTGGGGTGAATCGTTGCCTTGCTCAGGGGCACCACAGCCATGGTCCCAGAGGCAGGGGAGGCGCGTCTCCTTCACCACCACAGTATCCGTTTTTTTGCGCTTGGTCTAGGGATCGAACCCACGATCCTCCGATCTCAGGCCGGTCCAAAGTCCAAAGCCGCATTCTTAACATACTGCGCCTCCATATTTTGATAAAGAATGTAGATATACTGATTTATGCCTCTGCCTATGTCACTGCTCACAAGCAACTATACAATACCTAATACCAATATGGCCAAAGATGGCTGTCTAATTCTGAGCTGGAGGGCTCAGACTCATGCTCAGCCGACGTTGGCTCTGGGTCCATGTTGATGTTGCATTTTGTTTCTTCTCGGAATCAGGCCAGTCCACTAGCTCATGCTGCTACCTTTTTTTTCTTGCAAGATTTTGAGGAAATTATGTTCATAACATGTAACGAGTAATGGCATAAATTGTAGAAATGTAGTGGAGTAGAAAGTACAGATAATTGCTGCAAAATGTAATGGAGTAAAATCCAAAATATGCATTATTATTTTTACTTATTAAGTAAAGTACAGTTACGTAAAAAAAATACTTAAGTACAGTAACGAAGTACAAATACTTTGTTACATTCCACCACTGGAGATTCAGCCCTTTTAGTGGTTCAAAAGTAACTGGACAAATACACATGAAGAGAAACAAACTCATCAGATTTAATATTTAGTGTAAAATCCTTTGCAGTCATTGACTGTAGTATCCATTATTATATCATAAAAAGAATGTGCTGAGAGCCTGAAGAACAAAAGATGTGTTACTGTCCAAATACTTACAGCCTTGACTGTACGTCTGTTTATTACTGATTGTATCATATCTAATTTTAATCATCAATGTAGAAACTCCTCATTGGTTAGCAGGTGGATAAAGAGCTGATATTTCTGCTTCACTGAACAAATCTGTGTTTGATGCTTGGCCCAGTTTTCAAATGCAGGTCTGTTAGTTTGCTGTGAGCTGCAGAGCAAACTGAGAGTTTTGTTCCTTTGATTGTCCTTTCAACACAAATGTTATTTGACTTTTTCTTCATTGTTTCCTCTTCAGACTGAGCAGCTGTAACCTCTCAGAGAGAAGCTGTGAAGCTCTGTCCTCAGTTCTCAGCTCCCAGTCCTCTAGTCTAAGACACCTGGACCTGAGTAACAATGACCTGCAGGATTCAGGGGTGAAGCTTCTGTCTGCTGGACTGAAGAGTCCACACTGTACCCTGGAGACTCTCAGGTCAGATCAACTTCCAATTAGTTTGAAATGATTGAAGATATAGAGTCCAACAATGCTGAATTTAGAGAGGCCCATATCTAATGATTTTCACAGTTTATACAATCATAGAGTTTTTCAGTGTATTTTGTCTTTATTCAGCTCCATTATCTGTCGAGCTCACATATATGAACTCTGGCTGAGATCCACAATGTCACTTATACTTTGTTATAATGAGGTTTGTATGATTAAATGCAAGTGTTATTTTCAATACAATTCAGTGTTATTTATTTAGTTTTCTCAGGGCACTTTCCATAAAAAAATATTTTCCATAAGAAAATTTTCTAAATTTTCTAAATATAATAAATTTTACTGTTTCTGAGGTTTCTGTGCTTAAAGAAAATCAGTGCTAATTAAGGGCAGGAGGTGATCAATTTTGTCTCTGATAGTCAGAATTTTATTATTAAAGAAGCCCATGAAGTCATTATTGCTGAGAGCTATGGGAATACATGGATCAATAGAGCTGTGACTCTCTGTCAGCCTGGCTACAGAGCTGAATAGAAACCTGGGGTTGTTTTCATTGTCTTTTATTAATGAACAGTAGTAGGCTGCTGTAGCATTACAGAGGGATTTCCTGTATGCTTTAAGACTATCTTGCCAGGCCAATCAGGATTCTTACAATTTGGTGCAACGCCAAATCCTTTCATGTTTTCATGTTGTTTGCTTTTAATTTGTGAGCTTGTGAGCTTAACCATGGAGCAAACCTCTTTTTTTTTACTGTCGTCTTTCTTAAAGGAGCGATAGAGTCAAGTGTCATTTGCATTGAGTCAGACACTTTGTCAACATGATGGTCAGTTTGAGAGGGAATGAAGTCAGCACAGGAGTCCTCTGTTATATTGAGGCATGACACTGAGTTCAGTACTGATGGAATCACTTAAACCCTTAAATTTAGCTACAACACCATCAGATAGACATTTAGTAAAGACATTTTTTGCCTAATGGTGTGCATCCCAATAATACAGATTCAAATGAAACTAAACAGTGATCTGATAGAATTCTGTGGGAAGATTGTTACATGTTCAATCTCAATGTTATATGACAACAAGGTGGAGGGTGTGGTTAAGATGAGTTGGTTTATTTACACTTTGAGAGAAGCCAGTTGAGTCTAATAATGAGATAAATGCAGAGCTAAGGCTATTATTGTTAACATCCACATGAATATTGATAAAACTCAGAATTCAGACAGAAACTCAGAGTTCGGCCCAGAAGGGTGGTACACTATAACAAATTGAACTGACTGTAATGTTTTCCAAGTTGGATGAGAAAACCTAAGAACAAGGCTTTCAAATGAGTTATAATTGATCAACAGTAACTTTGGCAAATGCACTCAAAGATGATCGAGACAGCCTGAGTGTAAGAATGCTCTGACTCAAAAATCATGAATTGAATTTTGCTAAACCTAAAAACTGGTAAATGGCTGCATTTATATGGAACTTTTACCCACAGCTCTTTACATGCTGCCTCTCATTCACCCATTCACACACACTGATGGCCGCCAGCTACCATACAAGGTGCTGGTCTGGCCATCAGGGCTGGTTTCAGCTTGAGGTTTTAGCCTAAGGACACTTGATGTTGACAGGAGGAGAGCTGTGATTAATGGACAAACCTCTCTACCTGCTGAGACACAGCTGCTCTGTACTTACAACTAATAAACAATTTTATCAGAGGATTCAAACTAAATCAAATCAGGTACCAACATTAACACAGTTACAGTCAAAACCTGAAGTATTTGGACAGTTTTTGTTCCTCAGACTCTGAGCTTCAGCACATTGAATCTGAATTAAAATAATGGATCCTACATGAAAGAGCCAAGTCTCTTTAATTTGTCATCAGTATAGAAAGAACTGTGTGGGAGATTCAGCCCTTTTAGTGGTTCAAAAGTAACTGGACAAATACACATAAAGTGAAACAAACTCATCAGATTTAATATTTAGTGTAAAATCCTAAGAGGTGATATTTCTGCTTCACTGAACAAATCTGTGTTGAGAAACTGAGAGTTTTGTTCCTTTGTCCTTTCAACACAAATGTTGACTTTTTCTTCATTGTTTCCTCTTCAGACTGAGCAGCTGTAACCTCTCAGAGAGAAGCTGTGAAGCTCTGTCCTCAGTTCTCAGCTCCCAGTCCTCTAGTCTGAGACACCTGGACCTGAGTAACAATGACCTGCAGGATTCAGGAGTGAAGCTTCTGGCTGCTGGACTGAAGAGTCCACACTGTACCCTGGAGACTCTCGGGTCAGGATCCATCAACCTGTTTTGTTGATGATTTGCCCATATCTGATTTATATCAGTGGATAAACAGCCAACTTGTGAAGAATTGTTCAAAGTAAATTTTACTGACGTTCAGCGAAACTTTATAAACTCAGACAATTATTCATAATTTTATCTTGTTTTTGCTTTAGCTGTTGATTTTTTTAATCCCACAGGTGATGTTTAAGGAATTTGCCTTAAATACATTGAATCTGGACCAAAATTGACCAGAACCAAAAACAATAATATGAACAAAAAAGAACAACAAAACAGAGCAGCAGGTGTTGACAGAGGGTTCCTGTGTGATGTTGTGTGTGTCTGCAGGCTGTCAGGATGTCTGATCACAGAGGAAGGCTGTGCTTCTCTGGCCTCAGCTCTGAGCTCCAACCCCTCCCATCTGAGAGAGCTGGACCTGAGCTACAATCATCCAGGAGACTCAGGAGTGAAGCTGCTGTCTGCTGGACTGGATGATCCACACTGGAGACTGGACACCCTCAGGTATGGAGAGGCCTGCTGCAGCCACAGACTGTGTGTGATAGAGGAGGAAGAGCTGGAAACATTTAGTGTGTCACGGCTGATGACAGATCTCTACAGAAGTACTTTGAATTCAACAACAACACAAAGAGGGGTTTTCTAATTCTGATTTCAGTATCTCATCATAGCTCACTGTGTCATATTTAAGAGAAAATATGTGACAATCATTAAATCAGGTGTGGTCAGCTGTTTTCTGTGACCTGAGCAGGACTTTCTCAGACTGGATTTCATGCTGCATCAGCAGCTGCATCCATATTTAATTCCAAGATAAGAACTCCAGGTCCTTTGTCTCTTTGCTGAATGAACAGAATAATCAAACCATCTGTGTATGAGAGCCATGTAATGTCCATGTTTGCATGCTGAAAGAGAATGTGCTGGTCTGACCCCCTCCTCCTTTCAGGGTGGAGCCTGGTGGACTCAATGGTTGAGACCAGGTCTGAGAAAGTGTAAGTGTGGTTTTCATTTGATTCCTGAAAACAAAGCAGCTCACATTCAACCATCTTCAAAGTGTTAATCAATGATCAGGTGATAGATCAATAACTGCAGCTGTGTTGTGTCTTCTTCTCTCCATCAGATTTCTGTGAACTCACCATCGACACAAACACAGTAAACAGAAACCTCAAACTGTCTGACAGCAACAGGAAGGTGACACGTGTCGAGGAGGATCAGTCATATCCTGATCATCCAGACAGATTTGACCAGTGTCCTCAGCTGCTGTGTAGTAATGGTCTGACTGGTCGCTGTTACTGGGAGGTCGAGTGGAGTGGAAGGGTTGATATATCAGTGAGTTACAGAGGAATCAGAAGGAAAGAAGACAGAGAAAACTGTGTGTTTGGATGGAACGATCAGTCCTGGGGTCTGTTCTGCTCTGATGGTCGTTACTCTGTTTGGCACAATAACAGAGTGACAAGTGTCTCCTCCTCATCATCATCTTCCTCTGTCTCTGACAGAGTAGCAGTGTATGTGGACTGTCCTGCTGGCTCTCTGTCCTTCTACAGAGTCTCCTCTGACTCACTGATCCACCTCTACACCTTCAACACCATATTCACTGAACCGCTGTATCCTGGGTTTAGTCTCTGGTGGTCTGGTTCCTCAGTGTCTCTGTGTAGAGTGTAGCAGAGAGAGTCTCCTCCTGTTAGAGAAACTCTCTCACTGCTGAACAGATAGTTCAGTCTGTACATGTCTGTCTCTTTCACTCACACACACCTTTTTCAGATTCATGTATTAAAGCAGTTTATTTGTTAAACTCTTCTAAATGATTCATTGTAAACTTCTTCCTCTTCCAGTCCTTTAAAGATGGAAGCTACGATTATTACAGGAGAAAAATGTTGCTGACTTTTACTTTTAATATTCTAATCATGATCTTGTCCTTTCACATTAAAAGCAAACTGAGCTGATTCAGTTCAAACTAAAATGCTGCCACAGTTTATCTGAAAGATCTGAGAAAAACAAAGATAGAAACTTGTCAAACTGTCTTTCAGAGGTTCACAGAGTTAGAAAGCTCCTGGCTACTCTGGAGCCTTGATTCTATGAATTTTAAAAGTCAACTAGAAGAAAAACTAAAAAACAAAAACAAAACAAAAACTAGAAGTACTGCATGGTGGTGGTATGCCTCTGCGACTCCATCTTTGACAAGCAGTGATAATATGTGCAAAGATTGAACATTATTCAAAGACCTAACCACATCTGCCCAGAGTCAGCAGTAGAGTAGAGGCCGTCTGACAATGTTAGAGGGCCAGCATTCAGATTACAGAACAGTTAGTAGATAATGTGTGCTCAGCAGATTACAGTTATGATAGGAAACAGAGCACAGAAGCAAAAAAGCTGTCATGATTGGTAATTATTTACATTACAGTCTGCATAGAACATTAATCCAAAATGTATCTGTCGCAGTGTGGAAAATTAAACATGTTAGAAATGGATCATTGTAGACAATAAACAGCAGCAGGTGGGTGGAGCCGGGACCACAGACAGAGAACATGCAGCTCCGGAGCCAGAGATACCTGCAGAAAGGTACAGAGAAAGAGAGACCAGAGAGAAACAAGCACAGGACTACGGGAGAGAAAGGACACAGAGTTAATGACATGGAATAAAGTTTAATAAATGTGAGAGTGGGTCTGAGGAGAGAAAGAGAGAAGAGGAGAGGTGTGCAGAGGATCATGGGAAGTCCCCAGGCAGTCTAGGCCTATAGCAGCATAACTAAGGGATGGTTCAGTTGCCTGAGCCAGCCCTACGATGGGCTTTATTCTTAACTGTAACAGTGTCTATAGAAATAATTGTTATTAACTATAAGTTTAGTCATAATAACTAAAACTGTAACTACAGTGCTTTGTCAGACAAAAAGGTTTTAAGCCTAATTTTAAAATTAGAGAGGGTGTCTGCTTCCTTAAGCCAAACCGGCAGTTGGTTGAGGGCCTTATATGTAAGGAGAAGGATTTTAAAATCAATTCTGGATTTTACAGGAAGCCAATGAAGAGAAGTTAGTACAGGAGTAATATGATCTCTCTTGCTAATTCCAGTCAGTACTCTCACTGCAGCATTTTGGATCAGCTGGATGCTTTTTAGAGAGTTAACTGGACATCCTGATAATAGGGAATTACAGTAGTCCAGCCTAGAAGTAACAAAAGCATGGACTAATTTTTCAGCATCACTCTGAGACTGAATGTTCCTAATATTAATTACATTGTGCAGGTGAAAGACTTGTTTTATATAGATAGATAGATAACTTTATTAATCCCAGAGGGAAATTAGTTTGTCCCAGCAGCACACATACACAACAAACACAGTACAGTTATAAATAGAGAGATTAATCTAAGTAAAATTCAGGTAAAATTCAGTGCACAGTTCTGGAGGCTACATGTGTATTATACAGTCTCAGGTAGAAAGGACTTGCTGTAGCGCTCCTTAGAACATCTGGGCTGCAGCAGTCTGTTGCTGTGGGAGCTCCTCAGACTGTCCAAGACGCTGTAAAGAGGGTGAGAGACATTGTCCAAAATTGCTCTGATCTTTCCAAGCATTCTGTCTCTCATCACCACCTCTAATGGAGCCAGGCTGGTGCCATCAACTGACTCAGCTTTTTTTATGAGTTTATTTAGTCTGTTTGCATCCTTTGTTCTGATTCCTGCTCCCCAACACACCACCGCAAAAAGAAGATGGTACTGGCCACTACCGACTGGTAGAACATGTGGAGCATTTTATTGCAGACGTTGAAGGACCTGAGCCTTCTAAGGAGATAAAGTCGACTCAGGCCTTTTTTATAGAGCACCTCAGTGTCCAAATTAATACCGAGGTATTTGTATGATGTTACAATCTCCACATCTGATCCCGCTATGGAAATTGGCAGTGGCTTAGCCTTCTTATGGCTGAAATCAACCACCATTTCCTTTGTCTTATCCAAACTGAGCTGTAGATGGTTCTCCCCACACCACCTAACAAAGTCATCCACTAGTCCTCTGTACTCCTCTTCCCATCCCTTTTTCCACCGTCATCTGAATATTTTTGCAGATGACGCCAGCGTCGGAACAGTACTTAAAATCCGCAGTGTAGGTGGTGAAGAGAAAGGGAGAAAGCACAGTGCCCTGGGGGGCCCCGATGTTACAGATCAGACGGTCAGACACACAGCTCTGCAACCTCACAAACTGAGGTCTGCCTGTCAGATAGTTGGTGATCCACGTGATGAGGAAGGGTCCACATCCATGCTCTCCAACGTTTCCTTCAACAGTCTTGGCTGGATGGTATTGAAGGCGGACGAAAAGTTGAAGAACATAATCCGAACAGTGGTGTTAGGTCTGTCCAGGGCAGAGGCGGGTCTTCCATGGTGGCACGGGGGGCACCCGCCCGTAATCTGATTGGCCACCCCATTGCCCCCCAATGGTCATTGGCTTGTTGGTTATGTCAATCACTGTATAAAGCTCTCACGACGCATACGCGCGTTAAAACGGAAGTAAATGTTAAACCTGTGTGTGACGGCGTTAACGACTCATGAAGTCTTTTATTTTCGAAAGAACACAAAGGAAGTAGTTCCGTTGCTATGGGGTTATGAACGCGTTTAACTTCATCGGTCGGACTTTCTTGGCGCGTGATGCTTTCGGACCTGGTGTAACGAGTTAAGGTAAGAACAGAACACTGTCACAAAAATGTTTTGCCAACTTCTGTTAAATTTGCTTGAATGACTGCTTTTAAACAACACGTTTCTTACTTTAGTAAGTACTCTCCATCTGAATAAACGTTAATTCATCTCTCCACTATTTCATTAACGTTAGCATCTGACGTGTGTTTTGAATTAATAGTCAACAACGATTAGCCTATCATCATTGTTGCTACTGTTATGTTGGTACAGTACATGTTGCTTTTCATTGCGTTTATGAACACGTTTTCAATGTATACTACTACAGTATGAAACGGAGGCAGGGAGATATCTCCAATTTCTTCTGCAAGAAGACAATTAGGGAAAGTGCAGGTGAATTTTTGGACGGCCCCCCCAGATTAATTGTTGTTACCCCCTGTGCCCCCCCCCAAAAAATTCTCTGGACCCGCCCCTGGTCCAGGGAGGAGTAGGCCCTTTGCATTAGATATATAATTGTGTCGTCCACCCCCACATGGGGCTGGTACGCAAACTGCAGAGGGTCTTGAGTTGCACACACCAGCGTCCTCAGGTGTCTCAAGACCAGCCTCTCCATGACCTTCATTATGTGGGAGATCACAGCTATGGGCCTGTAGTCTTTCAGTTCCATGAGCGTCCTTTCTTTGGAACTGGGACCAGGCATGATGTTTTCTTTTCTGGTGGTACAAGCTCATGTTGAACAGGTGTTGCAGGACTCCACACAACTGGCTCCCACATGCCCTCAGTACCCGAGGGCTTATGCCATCCGGTCCAGGTGCTTTTCCTGGATGAAGCCTCTCTAACTCTCTCCTCACCTGATCAGCAGTAAAGCTTAATGTGGCTGTACTGCTAGATGGTGTGGGAGAGTCATTAGGTGAGTGAGGGGGAGAAGGTGTTGGGGCCTGCTGGCTGCAACTGGTGAGTGGAAGATGGGGCAGTGGCTTGGTAATAGAGCTGCTGTTGATGGTAGCTCTGTCAAACCAAGGGGGGAGTTGTAGGTTTCAGCAGTGAGGATCACTTCCGCGTTCAAAAAGCTGCAGTTCCTCAGCTGCCGCTGGGGGCTGGCTCCAGAAGTGAGCAATTCTCCATTGACCCCCATGTTAAAATAGCCAACTTTACAGCCTAAAAAAACATATTTACAGCCTGGTACATTTTTTGTTTTTGGTCTCTAATTGATAGTTTCCACCTCCGTGAACACTGTGAGGGGGGGTGAATTTTTTTGTACCACAACCGTTTTAGTGTTATTTAGGCTTAATAAATTGGGGCGTGGTTACGTTGAGTGACAGTTAGCTCGTTGCTAAAGCATTGGCTGGGCTAGGCGGCTACATCCAGAGGCCTCCGGCTACCTCCAGCGGTTGACAGGGGCTGCAGTGTCCGTGTTTGTTTGCCAATGTTCGGATAGGTTTTTGTGACAGTATGGCTTGTTGTAGTGTAGACTGTGCTAGACTCGAAGGAGTCTGTGTGGCAGTTTTTTCGGTAAGTAAATTTCTCACTATTTTACCTGGATGTTTGCACTAATTAGCATGTACCGGCATATTTTGCCGCTGGCTTATGACTTAATTGCCGATTTATGGTCGCTGCTGATGCAGATAGAGGACCGGAGCGGATAATGTTAGGGCGCGCTGATGTGGTGTGTTCCGTGCTCTCAGAGTCCGTTTATGGCGGAATACTGGGCTACAATTTTATTTCGTCTTATTTTTCTGTTTAAAAGTCCGACATTGCATGGACAGAGCAGCTCCGTCAGTCAGCGGCTGCTGTTGTTTGTGTGCTGCTGTAACTGTAAGTGGATAGTGGATGGAGGCAGCGGCGGCGAAAGCCGGTAAATATTAAATATTAAACATTTTAATATATTATTATCATCATTATTTGGTATCGTTCACTCATTATATATCATTAATAATAGTGACAATAACAATAATAATAATAATAATGTTTTAACCTTTTTAATATATTTTATTAATATGAAATAATAATGAATGTTTCACAGTTAAATAACAGGCTAGAAATAAATTTCCCCCCACAACTCCACCAAACCCTGCAGCTCCATCTAAAACCTCTCTATCTGAAACAGTCATGTTTAAAAAAAACACAGCAGCAACATTATGATCTCTGTTGTATGCTGTGTGTCGCGGTTACACGGGGTCAAGCTAGTCGGGTCGGACTTGGGGACTGTCGTGTGGTGGATGTAGCTGCCGCTTAGCTTGTTAGCCTAGCTGATTAGCTGATTAGCCTTAGGCTAGCTCGGTTGCTCCGAGCTAAGTGGTCGGGTTCTCGGCCGGCTGACCCGTAGAGTAACCGCCTCTTCGCCAAATATGGAAAGTACACTCCCAATAAAATTCAAGATGGCGCAGCTCAAATGCCCATGGTTTGGTCACAAAACGACTCCCGAAACCAATGGGTGACGTCACGGGTGCTACGTCCATGTCTTATACAGTCTATGTGTCAAACCTATTTAAAAACTGGTTTAGCTTATTGGCCCACTGCATATTCCCTTCAGCAGTGCCTCTGTCTTTCCTGTTGAAGCCAATTATTTCCCTCATCCCACTCCAGACTGCTCTGGCTTTATTATTTTCCAGTTTTTCCTCCAGCTTTCTCCTACAGTTGTTTCTATTCTCCCTTAGTTAGCAGTCTTATTTTATTTTATTCTTATATTTATTCTATTTCATTTATCTTCCAACACCTTCAATCCACTATATTACATATTTGTATATTTGTATATTTGAAAATATTTTAATATTTTATATACTAGAGAGACAACAACTGCCGGCAAAAAATTCCTTGTATGTGTTTGCGTACTTGGCGTATAAAGCTGATTCTGATTCTGATTCTTAGTTTCCTTTTCAGCTCTTTTTGTACCCTCTTGAGTTCTGTCTTGTCCCCTGTCTTAAAAGCCCTCTTTTTTCATTCAGTAAGCTCTTCAATTCAATTCAATTTTATTTATATAGCGCCTTCCACAATCAAAATTGTCTCAAAGCACTTTACAGAGACCCAGAGCCTGACCCCAGAGCAAGCACTTAAGGCGACAGTGGCAAGGAAAACTCCCTTTTAACAGGAAGAAACCTTGAGCAGAACCTGGCTCAGATGGGGGACCCTCCTGCCGATGGCCGGGCTGGGTGAAAGGAGGAAAAGGAGGAAGATAGGACAGCTAGGAATGGAGGAGAGGGGGAGAAAGACATGCAGCATAATACAGACAATGTGGGTCAGTATTTACATTACAGTTAGTGAACAGTTATTGGATAATGTATGCTCAGCAGATTACAGTTATAATAGGAAACAGAGCACAGAGGCAAAAAGCTGTCATGACTGGTAATTATTTACATTACAGTCTGTATAGAATATTAATCCAATATTTATCTGTAGCAGAATGGAACATTAAACATGTTAGAAATAGATCATTGTAAACAATAAACAGCAGCAGGTGGGTGGAGCCACGACCACAGAACATGCAGCTCCGGAGCCAGAGATACCTGCAGAAAGGTACAGAAAAAGAGAGACCAGAGAGAAACAAACACAGGACTACGGGACAGAGAGGACACAGAGTTAATGACATGTAATAAAGGCTAATAAATTTGAGAGTGGGACTGAGGAAAGAAAGAGAGAGAAGAAGAAGTGCATGAGTAGATCATGCGATGTCCCCCAGCAGCCTAGGCCTATAGCAGCATAACTAGGGGATGATTCAGTTGCCTGAGCCAGCCCTACTAAGGGCTATATCCTTAATGCTGTAACAGTGTCTATAGAGATAATTGTGACTAACTATAAGTTTAATAAATAACTAGGACTGTAACTACAACTAATTATAAGCTTTGTCAAACAAGAAGGTTTTAAGCTTAGTTTTAAAATTAGAGAGGGTGTCTGCTTCCCGAACCCAAACTGGCAGTTGGTTCCATAGGAGAGGGGCCTGATAGCTAAAGGTTCGGCCTCCCATTCTACTTTTAGAGATTTTGGGAACCATAAGCAAACCTGCATTCTGAGAATGAAGCAATCTGTTGGGATAGTATGGTACTATCAGCTCTTTAAGATATGAAGGAGCCTGGCCATTGAGGGCCTTATATGTAAGGAGAAGGATTTTAAAATCAATTCTGGATTTTACAGGAAGCCAATGAAGAGAAGTTAGTACAGGAGTAATATGATCTCTCTTGCTAATTCCAGTCAGTACTCTTGCTGCAGCATTTTGGATCAGCTGGAGGCTTTTAGAGAGTTAACTGGACATCCTGATAATAGGGAATTACAGTAGTCCAGTCTAGAACTAACAAAAGCATGGACTAATTTTTCAGCATCACTCTGCGACAGAATGTTCCTAATCTTACTGATATTGCGCAGGTGAAAGAAGGCGGTCCTAGAGACCTTTATATGCGAGTTAAAGGACAAATCCTGATCAAAAAATAACTCCAAGGTTTCTCACAGTTGCACTGGAGGCTAAATTTATGCCATCCAGAGTAACTATATGATTAGATAAACTGTTTCTGAGGTGTTTGGGACCAAACAAAATAACCTCAGTTTTGTCTGAATTCAGAAGAAGAAAGTTACAGGTCATCCAGGCCTTTATGTCTTTAAGACATGCCTGAAGTATGGCTAACTGATCTGTTTCGTCTGGTTTCATAGATAAATATAGCTGGGTATCATCCGCATAGCAATGGAAATTTATTCCATGCTTCCTGATAATATTGCCTAGGGGAAGCATGTATAAGGTGAACAATATCGGTCCAAGCACAGAACCCTGTGGAACTCCATCACTTACTCTGGTATATATGGATAGATCATCATTAACATGAACGAACTGGTATCTATCTGATTGATATGATTTGAACCAGCCTAGTGCTGTTCCCAATAACCAATATCCCAATAACATGTTCCAATCTTTCCAGTAGGATACTATGATCAATAGTATCAAATGCAGCACTAAGATCTAGCAGGACAAGTATAGAGACGAGTCCATTGTCCGATGCTATGAGAAGGTTGTTGGTAACTTTCACCAGTGCTGTTTCTGTGCTATGATGAACTCTAAATCCTGACTGAAAAACTTCAAACAAATAGTTCCTATGTAGATGGTCACACAACTGAGTTGCAACGGCCTTTTCAAGAATTTTAGAATTAAAGGGAGATTGGATATAGGTCTATAGTTTGCCAAAATGTCAGAGTCCAGAGAAGGCTTTTTAAGTAAAGGTTTGATAAAGTCATTACTAGTGAGATCTAGAGGGATGCATGGTTCAACAAAGCTATGGCTCTTTGTCAGCCTGGCTACAGTGCTGAAAAGAAACCTAGGGTTGTTCTTGTTTTCCTCTATTAATGATGAGTAATAGGCAGTTCTTGCCTTACAGAGGGCTTTTTTATATGTTATAAAGCTGTCTTTCCAGGCTAGGCGGAATTCCTTTAAATTAGTGGATAACCATTTCCTTTTCAGCTTTCATGATATCTGCTTTAAAGTACGTATTTGTGAATCATACCATGGAGCTAGCTTCCTCTGATTAATGACCTTCTTTTTCAAAGGGGCAACAGAGTCAAGGGTTGAACGCAATGAAGCAGCAGTACTATCAACTAGATAGTCTATATCTGCTGGAGTAAAGTTTAGGCCATTGCCCTCTGTAAAACTGGCACATGGCAGCGGACATAATAAGGATGGAATAGCTTCCTTATATTTGATAACAGCATTATCAGACAGAAATCTACAGTAGTTAATTTTTTCCCAGATGCTGTGCAGTTCATTATTGTAAATTCAAATGTTACTAAAGAATGATCAGATAAAACAGGGTTCTGAGGGAATACTGTCAAATATTCAGCTTCTATGCCATAGGTCAGTACAAGATCAAGGGTGTGATTAAAACAGTGGGTTGGTTTGTTAACATTTTGTAAAAAGCCAATTGAGTCTAATACTGAATAGAAAGCAGTCTTAAGGCTGTTATTGTGGGTATCGACATGAATATTAAAGTCGCCCACTATAATTGCTTTATCCGTACTAAGCACTAAATCAGATAAAAATTCAGTGAATTCAGACAAAAACTCTGAGTAAGCAGCAGGTGGACGATACAGAATAAGTCAGATATATATAATATCAGATATTAAACTGATAAGAACAGATACTACACTTGATCTTAGCCAAAAGGCGGAGAAGCGATGAGGCCCAAGCGTTTGACATCCAAATCAAGCTCTTGGTACAACCGTCACTTGTCACGGTGTCCCGTTTGTAAGCCAGCCTATCAATTGCCGCCACTTAGCAACTCCGCCCCCATCCGTCTGCTGTGTACTTTTCCCTGGCGCTATGCAAAGATGTTTGACTTTTCACCAACTCAAAAGGCTCAGCCATACGGCAAAGCCGGCCTCCCTTCCTTGTCAATAACTGTGCAGAAATATCTGAGTGCTTCTTTCTTCCTAAATCATGAGCAAGTCCTGTCCAGTCCAACTGTTTCTGCTCCTGTTTGACTTCTGAACTTGTCTCTGGCTGTGTGTCCACTTACTGCAGCCTGTGACATCAGGCTGTAGAATGTTGATACATCAAAGGCATCAAAGGACAAACACACACACACCCATGTACTGGTGGACTCTTCAGACTAACTGCTACAGACGGCTCCACTATGGCTCTGATTTGTCTGCTAAATAAAGCAGTTTGACAGTTGATTTAAACACCATGTACAGTTCAGCAGCTCTGAGGAGAGGAAGTGAATCAGTGTCTCAGTGTCCAGGTAAATGGGAGCTTCACCTTTTTGTCTCTGTGTCTTCTGTGAGCCAGTGGAGGAGTTTCTGTGGATGAAGATACTGAATGTTAGTTGGAACATCTGCACAGATTATAGTACAGTGATTTCATCAATTTGAAGTAATACTGAAAAAATGGAACCATATGAGAAAAATAAAAAGTGTAAACAGTGATAATTGTTTTGTACTGTAGAGAGAACAGCAGTCGTCTCTGCCTCTTTCCATGGTGCTGACTGAGAGCTTGTTAATGCTTCACTTCACAGTCCACATTGTTTGGAGTTGAGGAAAATCTACAGCAACAGGATTAAAAATAAAGTAGCAACTCTCATTATTTTTAAAAATGGTTATTTTTTAATATAATTGTCTTCATCCTGTTTTGCAAATAATAATATGTGTGAACTTCATTATAGTGGCTAATGGGCTCATTATTGGCTAATTGCAGCAGGTTACTGCCATCAGCCTGAAGGCCACTTTATGCTACTTCCAACAGGATTTCAGCAGATATATTAACATGAATGTTGGACACACTCCATCTATCTGTTAGTAGTTGTGTACTGTTCAGCTGCTGCTGTCCTTGGTGCTGCTGAGTGGAGAAGCACTTTTATTTGTGGAGCATCTATCAAATCAGTCCAGAGTGAGTCCTCAGGGTCTAAAAGATCTCACAGCTTCTTCTCTCAGTCAACACAGCCTCAGATTCACCAACATTAGCTTGACACACTGACATCCAAAGGTTTGCTGGAGGACAGAAACACTGTGGGCTGGAAATGAATTATGAAACAAGGCTCTAAGTGAAGTTCTTTGTTCTTTCTATCCTGTGACAGTGGAAATAAAAAGTTGTGTTGAGTAAATGTCCATCATTTACACTTTACTGTGTAAATAAATAATAATAATAATGTAAATAAAAGTAAATAATAATAATGTTTCTTCTGTAGATGTTCTCACTGCAGCTTGAGGGAAGAATAAAAAGTAAAGAAACAGCTTCAGTGGCTCTGACAGAACTAAGTGGAATAAATCTGCTGTCACACTTGTTTGCACACAGATAACTGGCTTTATCCAATGAGACCAACTGGACTGTCTTCACTTTGACCTCTGACATATACTGGAACACCACTGTATATATGGGACTAATCAGCTCCTGTAGATACACTAGAAGGATTTTAGACTGAAAAGACATATATATTTTTATAATACCATCATATATCAAAAGTGGAAAATATGCACTAATGTTATTCACACACAAAATATATTTTTTCTTAATGTGCCAATTTTCCATATGAGCTGTCGTCTTCACCTTTTGTCCTCAGCTCATTTAGAATTATAAAGACAGATACTTGAGTCTGACTCATGTTGTTTCCTGCATTAATCAGCTCATCTTCTGTCTTAAGGAAAATAAACTTGCACGCATGTATTTAAACTGCACATGGTCAGTGTCAGTGAACATCACACAGCTTTAATATATGATTAAAGAACTTCTTTCTTTCCTCTGGACATTAGACAGTGTCCACTGTGACTGTCCACCTGAGTATGAATGTTTAACGGTGCAGAGACAGAATAACACAGAGACAAACTGCTGGCTAAGATCCCATCAGAGACCAGCAAACACTTTGTGTTGCTTCCTCCTCCCATTCCCTCCTCTTCACTGGCTTCACTTCACTCCATGTGACAAATCATGGTTGTGGTGCTGAATGAAATGAGTTGGACTTGTCCACATTAGTCCTGATGTCAGTCCTCAACCATGAAACGCTGCTTTAGTAGCAACATACTGAGCACACACACGGAGACAAAGACAGAGGACTCACACACAGACAGTCTCCTCCTCTCTGGATAAAAGTTCCGGTAGGGGTCGCTAATGTCCGTGTGAAAGCAGCAGAAGAAGCAGCGACAGAGTCTCCAGCTCTTGTGTTCATCAGCAGCGTTCACACTGGGATTTCTTCCTCCGCTCGGCTTCATCTGCAGCGCTTTCTCTTCTGGAAATGAACCGCTGGACACGGAGCTTCGTCGGGAAGAGCGCGGAGCTTTTGCAGCTGATTAAAGGACACCATGCTTTACTTCTGGATACACACCGTGTGGATCCCCGCCGTCGCTTTCCTCTTTGGATTTCAAGGCAAAGGATCGTTTCACTCTTTTCATTTCATGTCCTGGCGTTTTCCACAAGGAAACACCGGAGCTGAGAGGGAAATTCCAGCAGTGTCCGTCTGATGCTGACTCGAGTTGTGAAGGTGTGTGAAGTGACGTCCCTTCCTGAAAACAGCTGACATGACAGAGAGGTCTGCGCTCCTCACGGCGAAGCCTCTGACTTTCTGCTGCTTCCTGTTACAGCAGAGCTCTGTTTGCTCTAAATGAAGTTAGTGATGAGTGGAGCTGAGCCGAGCTGACAGCAGTCTTCATGTACAGTAGCAGTGTGTGACACAGAGAGCAGAGCAGCCTCAGAGGCTGATGGTACAGCTGACAGCTTCAGTACAGTCTCCTCTCAGCACAGTAGTAGAGTAGTGCAGAAACATGTGGAGCCTGTTGGACTGTCTCCACTGCTGGACTTATTTCTGAGAGCTGGTCTCTCTGATGAAATGTGTGTGTGGGACATTTGTATTAAGCCGTATGCAAGTTAGCTTGTGTGTATTGTTAAATAGCTGTAAATACCAAACCTAACCACAGAGTGGACTCTGGATACAAACCCCAGTCTCCCACCTCCACTGCTGTTAATAAACTTCTGTTTCCTCTGAACATCATCCAGCCACATTATGTTTCACACATAATGGATTTGCTTTTCCACAGTTTACTACAGTTTAGTGTATTTAGTGTATGTGGTTGTAGTGAGCGAGGGAGTGAGAGAATGAATACAGGAAGACAGATGGATCAACACGGTGAACAAAACATACAGGTGTACAATGACAGTGTTGTGGTAAAGCTGAGTTACAATCCAATATCATAATACAGAGAGGGAATATATACTTCATTAAAATGAGCAGTGAAAGAGCACAGACGAGTCACATCAATTCACTGAACTCCTCCTGTCACAGTCACAGAATAATGATCACATTACTATAGAAACTTCTGGATAAATGATGGAACAGTTCCTCATTTTCTCTGACCAACAAGAAAATGTGTTTTTCTTTGAATCATGAAAATCTTTAAAACGAGTTTTGTGAGAAAAAAAGGCAAAAATGACAGAAGAAATTTTCTCCTCTCTCTTCAAAAACTTTCAAGAGTCACCATGAAGAAATAAAGTACATCATTGTGTGGTGAATGGTGAACTGGAAACACAGAGCCTGGAAATGACAGAGTCAAACTGGCTCTTGTGGTGTAATTGTGGTTATAATAATAAAATTCTACAGCTGCTGCAGTGAGAACTTTTCCTTCATCCTTCTTTTCCATCAAGATGTCAAGATGATTTTTTCAGTTCCATAAACACCTCACACACACACACACACACACACACACACACACACATCATGGAGAATATAGGACTTACAGCAAATCAGGATCTGTATTGATCATTCTTCATTGTTTTACCTGATGCTGCTCTGACATAACAAACTATAACTACTTGCAGAACAAAGTGTGTGTGTGCATCTTAAAATAAGGGTTAGTCGACACATTAAGGTCTCATCTATCTGCACAAACAAATCTCTCTTGTGTTCTATTCATGCAGTCATCTAATAATATTCACAGTTTCATAGATAACAAACAGAAACATAATGTATCACACAAGCTGCTCCAAATAGACCTAGCATAGCATTTGGAGCAGGCACACAATTAAATTCCTCAAAGTTAAATTTTGTGTAGAAACACAAAGAGGAGAATTTTGGGAAACTTGACCTACTCAGACTGTTGAAGCCTCATGTTTGCTTCTTTTCAACTCTGGAAGTCAACTTTTCCACAGGACAGGGACTGTGGATTTTATGCTCCATCATTTCCATTAGAATTTCTTTAGAAAGGATCTTGTTGCAGACAGTACAGACTTCCTAGAAATCCTTTCCTTTAACACAAACTACAGAGCATCACACCAAAACAAAGTTAAGAAGTTGAGCAACCATGAGAATATCTCACAGTCATGGGTATGATTACTTGTCCTAATTTCACAAACATATCATTTGGATGTGTTTGTGAACATTTAAAAAAAATTAACTTCTACACACTGACATGAACTACTAACATGTACTGACTTACTGAAAATCTTGGAGGTGATCTGGACTTTCCTGTAGTTTCCTCTTGTCCTTGTAACAGCAGCTGAACCAGCAGTTTTAATGGCAGAAAATCTACTAATTGTTGGTGTAAAACTGATTTGGAACAATGTGAACAGTCAGGCAGGGATGGATTTCACTGTTGTTACTGACAAAGAAAAAAGAATTCTTCCAGTCCAACAGGACACCTGTCTGTAGCACCTGATCCTCACATTTCACACCTCATTTGTGTGAGAATGAAGTTTTGCCAAGAACAATGAGGAATCTGGTGGTGAAGGAGTTCAGAGAGTTGACAGTGAACAAGCAGGTGGGAAAAATAATGACTGTGTTTATCACAATTGTTCTGATAAACATTCTGTCTTAATATCAAGATCAGAAACTTTAAAGAGGACAGAAAGAGGAAGTCGTGATATGAACCATAAAAAAAAAGAAAAAAAAAAACCACTAACTTTTTCACAGCTAATGCAGCATCTGATTTTCCAGTGGAAAACTTTTAACATGAAGAAGCAACAGCAGAAAATGTTTGGTTTTCACTGGCAGTAACATCACACACCTCTTATACAGACTGAAAATGATCAGTAAACCACGAGATCAGGCTGAGATCTCAAAGTACAAACTATAAACACAAACCATAATGTCTGGTAGACAAGGAAAGCAACCAAAAGAAGTGATGTGGACTTTCCTGTAGTTTCCTCTTGTCCTTGTAACAGCAGTAGCTCCTCCCTTCCTTGTCAATAATTGTGCAGAAATATCTGAGTGCTTCTTTCTTCCTAAATCATGAGTAAGTCCTGTCCAGTCCAACTGTTTCTGCTCCTGTTTGACTTCTGAACTTGTCTCTGGCTGTGTGTCCACTTACTGCAGCCTGTGACATCAGGCTGTAGAATGTTGATACATCAAAGGCATCAAAGGACAAACACGATTTGATATTAAACACGGAGTGGCTCCTCCCCTTCATGGTGTTTGTTTTTAGTGTGTGAAAATGCAGAGTTTGGTCAGAGGAGAGAATGTGAGAGGAAATGGGTCAGGTCAGGGTCTGTTGAGAATGTATTTGAATAAGTGAAAGTTACAGGTAGGTGGTTATCTTGTGTAAAGGTGAAGTGTTCGTGTGAGTGAATTTACATGTAGAGGTGTGTATTTTATCTGGCAAGTATTCAAACTGCATAGACCCTATATGTCAAAGTCAAGGCCCGCGGGCCACATCCGGCCCGCAAAAGAATTTTCTATGGCCCCTGGGATGATATTTGATTAGTATTAGAACCGGCCTGCTGGCCGTAGCCGCCCGCTGCCGTTTTGCGTGCGCCAATACCACATTACCCACAATGAAACGGTAGCGAACAGACTCACTGCAGTGCTAGAATGGTTGTCATGACTACCAAAACTCTTCGCGCTATTGCAGTGCAGCAAGCGGGCATCGTTTTAATTATCCATCAGCAGTCAGAGCAGATGTCGACTTTCAGCTACCCCCCTCCCTAAAAAATGGCTAAATGGAAGGTGGACGCTTGAAATTACTAACAGAGCCATAAGACAATATTGCTTTATTCGTTTAATGTACAAGACATGTGATTTCTCTTTAAAGGAAGTTTGTTTTTGTCTATGTGCCTGTTGAAAATGTTTTCACTGGAAATTACTGACAGAGCCATAAAAAATACTGGATTATTCATTTAAACATTAACCTTGTTAGGTATGGGTTCAATAGGCTATGTGTAATTTCATTTCAATATGTTTTGATAAACACTGAATCAGCCCGGCCCTTGGCTTGTAGCAAATTTGTTTTTTTTGGCCCTCTGTGTATTTTACTTTGACATCCCTGGCATAGACAATAGGTTGACTGAGTTGTGTTAGGAGTGCGGCCACATGTTTGTAGACAGAGCAGACACTCTTTTAATCACATATTTTTATGCACAAAGCATCAATGTACAATGTGACATTTTTTTTCTCAGGGCTGCATTGTTAAGGTAGGTTAAAGTTAAGTCAGGCAGTCTTTGGTATGTGAGAGTATGAGTGAGTTTCACCATATGTTTATGAAAGAAATATGTTGTTTCCCATTAATGTTAAGTGGATGAGTATGACAACCTGTAATACAGAGTATGTATCAATAAAAGTCATATGCTTGGTTGTAGACAGAGAAAAAATATACCAAGTGTCCATATAAAGTCAAGCCCGAAATTATTCATACCCCTGGCAAATTTTGACTTAAACTTACTTTTATTCAACCAGCAAGTGTTTTCTTGATTGGAAGTGACACAGACGTCTCCCAGAAGATAATAAGACGATGTACAAGAGGCATCATTGTGGAAAAAAATATTTCTCAGCTTTGATTTACATTTAAAAGTAACTTTAAGTCAAAATTTGCCAGGGTTATGAATAATTTCAGGCTTGGCTGTAGTACATAAAGCATAAAATTAGTATGTTTGGAATAACTAGTGATAACTAGAATAAATACTAATAATGTATGATAACATGGAGTGCATGGTCATAAAGAACATATGGTATTACCTTGGCTTTGAACTCACAGTCTTTGGCGTACTCATGCGTGCAACCTGTTGAGATCTTGCCCTTTCTGCTTCACAGGGCAGTTTGTGCTCATATTCTCAATTACTGAAACATAGATGGTTTTTGTGTGTGTAAGAGCTCATTTTCTGTGGTTATGAATGTATGAAAAAAATAAATTAGTAGCTGTGCAGACAGTGTCTTGTATGTGGGTGTGTTGTCATCTGACCAAGAGGTGATATAAATGTGAATTGAGGCAGGTCAGTGATGTCAGCAAGTATGTCTGGAGTTTTGTTATAGCCAGGCCCTTTTGATAGGGACAGTTCAGCCAGGTGTGATCAGTCAGGTCTTTTCAGTGTGTAGTTGAGCTGTTTGTCAGGGATGGGCAAAGTTATACAAATGGAAATGAAAATAATATGATATGGATCTGATTCTTTTTAACTCAGGGATGTGATCCAAGATGTCAGCAATGTTGCTGTAAGGCAGGGAATTTAGGTAAAGAGAGTTCATTCATTGTATTTTATTATATTGTGACAAAACAAAACAAGGTTAGCAAGTAAGAAATGTGTCATTCTTACCAATTTTACTATAAATATATAGTTTTCCATTAAATCTTAAGAGGATGAGTATGCAACCTGCATACAGAGTATTCATGCATTAAAAGTCTCATGCTTGGTTGTAGACAGAGAAAAAATAAATCAAGTGTTCACATAGTACATAAAGAAAAAACATAGTATTTGTATGTATCATAATTTGGAGCACATGGTAATAAAGAAAGTAACACATCCCCTGGGATTGAACTCACAGTCTTTGATGTTCCAGTCACTCCTGCAACCTGTTGAGCTATTGTTCCTGACACAATTTCTGGACAGTTTTGGTCCACTATTTTCTTTTGTGTATGATTCTGGGTTGTTACATGAGATTTGGCAATGTAATTTTGTACGTTTAATGAATTGGTAATGTAAAAAAGGGTCAGAATTTAGTACAAAGACTGAGAACTCTGATTAACTAATTTGACTTTGTATTGTTGGATGCTGAAATCATTCTCACAATCAGTAAAATAATTCAGGAATTCAGGAAATTCAAAGTTCACCCACTGGGAATTTCGGAGAAGGGCAGAAGAAAATGAGTGGAAGCACCAGCATGTGTGTGTGTGTGTGTGTGTGTGTGTTTTGTCCTTTGATGCCTTTGATGTTTCCATCTCTGCTCATGTTGATGGTGTGAAGTGTCATCTATCTATCTATCTATCTATCTATCTGTCTATCTATCTATCTGTCTATCTGTCTATCTGCATATGGGTGTGTGTGTGTGTGTGTGTGTGTGTGTGTGTGTTTGTCCTTTGATGCCTTTGATGTATCAACATTCTACAGCCTGATGTCACAGGCTGCAGTAAGTGGACACACAGCCAGAGACAAGTTCAGAAGTCAAACAGGAGCAGAAACAGTTGGACTGGACAGGACTTGCTCATGATTTAGGAAGAAAGAAGCACTCAGATATTTCTGCACAATTATTGACAAGGAAGGGAGGAGCTACTGCTGTTACAAGGACAAGAGGAGACTACAGGAAAGTCCACATCACTTCTTTTGGTTGCTTTCCTTGTCTACCAGACATTATGGTTTGTGTTTATAGTTTGTACTTTGAGATCTCAGCCTGATCTTGTGGTTTACTGATCATTTTCAGTCTGTATAAGAGGTGTGTGATGTTACTGCCAGTGAAAACCAAACATTTTCTGCTGTTGCTTCTTCACATTAAAAAGTTTTCCACTGGAAAATCAGATGCTGCATTAGCTGTGAAAAAGTTAGTGGTTTGTTTTTTCTTTTTTTTATGGTTCATATCACGACTTCCTCTTTCTGTCCTCTTTAAAGTTTCTGGTCTTGATATTAAGACAGAATGTTTATCAGAACAATTGTGATTAACACACTCATTATTTTTCCCACCTGCTTGTTCACTGTCAACTCTCTGAACTCCTTCACCACAAAATTCCTCATTGTTCGTGCAAAACTTCATACTCACACAAATGAGGTGTGAATGTGTGAGGATCAGGTGCTACAGACAGGTGTCCTGTTGGACTGGAAGAATTTTTTTTTCTTTGTCAGTAACAACAGTGAAATCCATCCCTGCCTGACTGTTCACATTGTTCCAAATCAGTTTTACACCAACAATTAGTAGATTTTCTGCCATTAAACCCTGCAGGTTCAGCTGGTTATGGAGTCCAAAACAAATTTATTCAGCCTGTTTAAACACAGGTTAGACGTCAACTAAATTGAAGTCTAACTAAATTCTACGACACAATTTCTCCCACACTAAATTCTACTAAATTCTCCCACACAATCAAATATAGCAACTTCGTGTTTATATTTTCATGTGTTCTTTTTTTTTAAGTATTGTCTGTGAATGTCCTCATTCATCCAGGTCATAGTTCTCTCTTTGAAAATTGAATCGAAGGCAACTGGACATATGTTTGTCTGGGAAGGCGTTTAGCCTCTTATCCAAGGGGCTTCATCAGTTCATACGCATCGGTCTATCTAGTCCGCACTAGTCTGACCAAGAAAGTGGAGTAAGACCCAGGTATTTAACCTGTTGTGGGTGGGACCACCAAAGTACCTGTGAAAGTACTGGTTTCACCTGACCATTGTTGTGGTCCCCAGTGAGCGACAGTCGTCAGGCTCATGTGACCTAGTTTGTGTCTCATGTGAGCGACAGTCGTTAGGGTTGGTTGAGTCCCTGGTGGATGGCGCTTTCGTTGAGAGTCGTCTGAGGTTAAGTTGTTTACTCTCCTGGGTACACATGAAAGGGCTACATTGTAAATGGGGGATAGGTGGTGTCGCAGACCCCTCCTCTGTTTAGTGAAGGTTTTCCACTTTCACATAGATGGCTTCTTTGACTCCTCTCTCAAACCATCTGTCCTCCTTGTCCAGGATTTTGACATTGCTGTCTTCAAAGGAGTGAGCTTTTTCCTTTAGATGTGAGTAGACAGCTGAGACCGGACCCGAGGAGTTAGCCCTTCTGTGTTGGGCCATGCGTTTGTTCAACGGTTGTTTATCCTTGCATTCCTCACTGCATTTGACCGCATATATTAGGTTGCTTTTATGATTGTGTGGTATCTTGTCTTTGGGGTGTACCAGTTTCTGTCTGAGAGTGTTGCTGGGTTTGAAACATACAGGAATTTGATGTTTGTTAAAATCCTCCTGAGTTTCTCTGAGACCCCAGACACGTATGGAATGACAATGTTTTTGCGTTTATCTTCCATATTCTCAGCATCCTCCCTGTTTGTATTCTTTCTGGGCGTGTTGTTTTGCCAAACGACCAACTCGGATAGCCACAAGTTTTCAGAGCTCCTTTATATGTTTATGTTCTTCTGCTTGGGCCCGAGTGGAGGTTGGTATGTTGTCAGCCCTGTGTTGCAAGGTTCTGATAACTCCCAGTTTGTGCTCCAGTGGATGATGTGAGTCAAAAAGTAGGTATTGATCGGTGTGCGTGTGCGAAGTGTCGTTTAATAGAGACACTAACACATATGAAATTCTGAGACGAGATCCGTGTTAGTGTTAGTGTCGTTTAAAAACGACACTAACACATATGAAATTCTGAGACGAGATCCGTCCAGTGGCTACAAAAGGAAGGTCATTGAATGTCTCCAAAAATTACAACAAGATGGAGTAATTGACCGACCTCAGTACCTCCGCCTCTACCCTCAGGATACCATTCCATGCCTATATGGACTCCCCAAAGTCCATAAGGAAGGACACCACTCAGACCTATTGTTAGCAGCATCAATTCAGTAACCTACAATATCGCTAAGCATGTAGCCAACATCTTAGCCCCCTGGTTGGAAACACACCACATCATGTTCACAACTCACTAGATTTTGTGAACAAAATCAAAGGTTTGAAAATGGCACAACAAGAAACCATGGTGTCATATGATGTGACCTCCTTATTCACTTGCATTCCAACTAAGGAGGCAGTGGAAACAGTGAGGAATCACTTGGAACAAGATAACACACTACATGACAGAACCAATCTCACACCAGACCAGATCTGCCAGTTACTGGATTTGTGCCTCAACACCACATATTTCCAGTTTAACAGCAAATTCTACAGACAAAAACACGGCTGTGCCATGGGCTCACCAGTGTCCCCCATTGTGGCTAATTTATACATGGAAATGGTAGAACAAAAGGCCCTTAACTCATTCAAGGGTACACCTCCAAGTCACTGGTTTAGGTATGTGGACGACACATGGGTAAAAATCAAAACCCAAGACTTACAAGCTTTCACTGAACATATCAACTCTGTGGACAAAAACATCAAATTCACAAGAGAAGATGTCAAAGATAACCACCTACCATTCCTAGACTGTGGCGTTCACCTTGCTGAGGACAGGAGCCTCCACATTGGGGTATACAGGAAACCCACACACACCGATCAATACCTACTTTTGACTCACATCATCCACTGGAGCACAAACTGGGAGTTATCAGAACCTTGCAACACAGGGCTGACAACATACCAACCTCCACTCGGGCCCAAGCAGAAGAACATAAACATATAAAGGGAGCTCTGAAAACTTGTGGCTATCCGAGTTGGTCGTTTGGCAAAAAACAACACGCTCCAGAAAGAATACAAACAGGGAGGATGCTGAGAATATGGAAGATAAGCAAAAAAACATTGTCATTCCATACGTGTCTGGGGTCTCAGAGAAACTCAGGAGGATTTTAACAAACATCAAATTCCTGTATGTTTCAAACCCAGCAACACTCTCAGACAGAAACTGGTACACCCCAAAGACAAGATACCACACAATCATAAAAGCAACCTAATATATGCGGTCAAATGCAGTGAGGAATGCAAGGACCTATACATTGGGGAAACTAAACAACCGTTGAACAAACGCATGGCCCAACACAGAAGGGCTAACTCCTCGGGTCCGGTCTCAGCTGTCTACTCACATCTAAAGGAAAAAGCTCACTCCTTTGAAGACAGCAATGTCAAAATCCTGGACAAGGAGGACAGATGGTTTGAGAGAGGAGTCAAAGAAGCCATCTATGTGAAAGTGGAAAAACCTTCACTAAACAGAGGAGGGTCTGCGACACCACCTATCCCCATTTACAATGTAGCCCTTTCATGTGTACCCAGGAGAGTAAACAACAACCTCAGGCGACTCTCAGCGGCGTCATCCACCAGGGACTCAACCAACCCTAACGACTGTCGTTCACATGAGACACAAACTAGGTCACATGAGCCTGACGACTGTCGTTCACTGAGACCACAACAATGGTCAGGTGAAACCAGTACTTTCACAGGTACTTTGGTGGTCCCACCCACAACAGGTTAAATACCTGGGTCTTACTCCACTTTCTTGGTCAGACTAGTGCGGACTAGATAGACCGATCGTATGAACTGATGAAGCCCCTTGGATAAGAGGCGAAACGTCTTCCCAGACAAACATATGTCCAGTTGCCTTGATTCAATTTTCAAAGAAGACGGCATAAAAACATTCATTCATTATCATTTGGTGCTGTGTCATGTAGCATACAATGGCTGGAGAGATATGTCACTTATCATATTCAGTGCTGTTGGTCAAACATGATAGAGATGAAGGACTTTGCTTGTGTATGTAATGTGAAAATATCAGACATGATTCATCTTCAGTAACAAAGTCTGAGGCTTGAGAACAGTTTCATATTTGTTTTAATCTTCATCATCAGATCACTTCTTTAATACAAAGCAGATATTAGTGATCCTTCCATATTCTGGAGAAAAAGGACCACGTGGTCCAGTGGAGCATGAAACCACCAACACTTTATAAAGCTTTGCTCAGTGTCTTGTCAGAGCTGAATGTGTGGAGTGTAAAACCAAAGGTCACTTGCTGGTTTTAATGGTTGAGTGGTGAAGTTGGCCTTGCTGCTCTGCTCTGTTTCTGTCTGACTGCTGTGGTCTGAGGATCAGACGTGATTTGTGCTGCTTCAAATATTCTTGTAATAATGTGTGAGCTGAGTAAGAGGGAGCCAAAGTGTCCCTGGTAATCTGAATGTCCTCTGTGTAAAGTAGCTTTAGCTGCTTGTCAGTACAGGATGGTAACAATTTGTTGGCCTTCTTGGCGACTGCTGTGGTGTTTTTGGTCGATGGATGGGGGGAGGCAGTCTTTGATGTGGTGGAGGACCAGCCACTCGAAGCACTTCACATGATGATGGGAGTGAGTGCCACCAGGCGGTAGTCACTGGGGCTGTCTGGGGTTGATTTCTTGGGGACGATGGTGGCTGGCTTTAGGCAGGCAGGGATGCTGGTCTGTGACAGGGACAGGTGCCAGCTGAGACCTAGAGCACCTTCCCAGCTACTATATCTGGACCTGCAGCCTGGTTGGGATTCAGGCTCATGAGCACCTGTCTCACCTCATATTCCTGTACAGTCAGTGGATCACTGCAGGGGTGGTGGGGGTGAGATGATGGAGCTGTGGTCCCTGCAGTCGTCAAAGCGGTTAAGTTGTTCTGCTAGTAAGACACTTTCTGCAGTGGTCACCCCACACCCCTGTAGTTCATCAGGTTCTGTATGTCCTGCCACACCTGCCGTGGGTTATTTGCAGAGAGGTGGTCCTCTATTTTCCTGTTGTAGTCCACCTTTCCCTCTTTGATCCCCCTCTTCAGGTAAGTTCTAGCGGCGCTGTACCATGCCCTATCACCTGACCTGTAGGTGGAGTTGTGGACTCTGAGGACGTGGCTGTTCATCTGTCCTTTCTGATTGGAGAAGTCCCGGATGAGTCTTTTTGTTGTCACATTTTCCACACAGAACCTGATGTAGTTCAGACCAGGTTCTGTGTGTTCAGCCAGGTCCTCGTGTTGGAAGAGCTGAATGAAATGAACTTAAAAAAAACACATAAAGTATAACTACTTCTCCATCTGTGACGTGTTAATTATTTTATCTGACACTATTGAAAATCCAAACTCTTTATAACTGTTGCAGGGTTTTTAAGGTATTTAATAAATTATTTATTTAGATTATTAATATGTTTTGTAGATCCCTTTTTAACCTGCCATAGAACCAAATCCGCCAGAACATGAATGAATTTATGTCCATACTAACAGAATAAAGTGCCAAAACTGCAATAAACCACAAAAAAATAGAAATCGTTTTTCTTCTCCACATATTTTCTAAATACAGAGATGTCTTAGCTGTATCCCTCAAAATTAGAAATGTAAAAAGTTGCACAAAATAATTTTAAACCACAATAAATTTATTTTGAGTGTATTCATTGGTTAGTTTCTGAGATACACTCAAATTTATAAACTAAGACAAAAACGAAAAAAATGCTCATTGTGCACAATTTGCAAAAAAAAAACCATGAACATCCAAATAAACTATTTACAACAGTGCAATCAAATTTCTAAGTTTCTAAGTTACTTATGATCATAGATAGCTTTGTATGAGACAATAGTCATCAATATAAAGTGCAATAAACAACAAAAGAAAATCGTTTTTACTGTGTTAAAATTTCAGTACAGGAGAACAGGAGGAGGAGAACACAAATAAAATACACAATGAGGCATAAATATATACAGTAGGGCACAATCTGCAGAAAGATAACATGAACATACAATGAAACTATTTACAGTGCAACAGTATTTTACTGCACTTAAGAGCTGTGGAAAGACTTGTGACAGTTCCTGTCCACAATGACACAGAGAGGCACTTCACATGCCTCACACATGAAGGGAGTGCACTTCCCACACAGCCTGCACTTCCTGCGCCCCTGTGTGGCTTTTTTGGAGCCTGATGTCCCCTCACAGATGGCAAAGGGGATGTGCTGACGTCCTGTGCTCTCCCGGACTGGTTGAGATTGCACTCCACAAAACTCCGCAGTCAGCTGCTCCTGGAAGGCCTGGTGGGTCATTGGCCGCTGCTCCAGTCTGCCACACAGCTCTTTGTGCAGCATATAGCTGTTTGTCACAGCAATGTCAACAAAATGATGGAACACAGTCAGGTACCACTTCCTGCTTTTTCTCCAAGAGGAGTAGGAGCCAATCAGCTGATCTGAGAGGTCCACTCCCCCCATGAACTTGTTATAGTCCTTCACAGCTGAAGGCACTGGCACCTCGACCGCTCTGTGCTTGCCACTGACCTTCAGCACTCTTCTCACAGAGTCCCCTGAGAAGGCAGTGTGCAAGGTGGAGCACACACTCACCTCCCTCGTGTCCATCCACTTGATAAAAAGGAGAGGTCCCTCTCTGATCCACCTGATGGTCCCTCGTGGAGATTTTTTAGTCAAGGCATTGACTTTTGTGTGTGGGATGCCAACTTGTGTGTCCCGAAATGTCCCACAAGCTCTAAACCCCAGGTCATGCAGGTGGCGGAAAAGTGCTGGACTGGTGTAAAAGTTATCACAGTAAATGTGATAACCAGATCCCAGGAAGCTTTTCTGCACAAGGGACATCACTGCATCAAATGACAGCCCCTTCCCAGCTTTTGGAGTAGACCTCCCTGTATATATGAAAAAGTCCACTGTGTAGCCAGTGTTGTCAGACAGGACAAAAAGTTTTATCCCCCACTTTGTGGGCTTGTTTTTTATGTACTGCTTCAGGGCAATTCTGGCTTTGGTGGCTACCATGCGCTCATCCACAGACAGGTTTAAGCTGGGGGTGGTACACGATTACAGGCAACACGTAAATGATCATACAGCGGCCGATTCTGTGTAGACAGTCATAATCAGTGGTGCCTTTTTTGCTGTCATTGACAGTATCTTTAGCTGGATCACTCATGTGAAGGTTCCAGGTTATGGCGAGAACCGGTCTCTGGACATGACCTTCTGAAGATGACCCACATGAAAATGGTATTGCCACGCCAATAATCTCTGAGCTTTGGCAGCTTCAGAATGCCCATAAACAGTGTGATGCCAATATATTGGTGGAATTCGGCCTCCGTTAGCTCAGTCCACTTGAATTTTTGCCTGCAGCAATATTTTTGCTGCATTTTTATTTGTGTTGGCACATATAGTTT